>AWOL01S0023934.1:5813-35593 GCA_000715115.1 Nicotiana otophora
GGGGTTCTCATAAATATCCGGACACGTAACGATATCATGCACGAGTATGTCGAGGTCGTACGACCTGATCCATATAGTCGTGGACATACACTGTTGAGGCCAGTTGGACCGATCCATGGATGCATCCCAATATATATAGTACTGAGGCATTCCGCCTGATCCACATGAGAGAAGAAACTTATTGAATTACAAGTCACGTAATGCAATACAAGTCTAGAGACATGAAAAATATTACATCTTTCCATCAACCAATCATCTCGCTAAATAACTCAAGCTATTTAGATTCGTTCGAACATGATACTTATCTAATTTAATTTATAAGTTTCAAATAATTAAGCTAACAAATTGAATTTAAGTAGTACAATGTCTTCACTTTTATCGATCACCAGAACTTTTGGCAATGTCTTCACTTTTATCGATCGTGTCGGCAGCTGGAAAACCTATTTCTATTGATAAAGCTACACAAACAAAGTTCAGACCTAGCACAGCTAGGGTGAAGGTGATCTTATATTTGCTCGACAAACATCCAAATCGTGTAAGATTGCAAAGCGTCGATAAAATATCTGGAAACATACTGGAGGTTTTTCAAGAGATCGTCTACGACACTTTACCTTTGTATTGTAATTGTTGTAAGCACCAAGGCCACAATGAAAATACATGTCGGCGACTTCAACAAAGAATTCGTGAGGATGATGCTCATATCGAAGAAGTTCATACCCGGCAAGAACAAATTGCTGGAGTAAAATACAAAGGAGATTTGCGCCAATTGTTGAATGAGAGGATGTCTTTCAATGATGGTGATCGAAGTGCTGGATATCACAAGAATCCTACAGCTGCTACACAGATTGTAGAAGCACCTCAAAAGGCTCATGAATATGCAGAACAATTGATCAAGACATCACATGCAACAGCTGTTTCTAGTACTGATTTGGTTCCTGTAGAAAGAGCTATTACTAAGACTACTCATGACATAGGTGTAGCTGGGCAGAGTGATTCACTTCCACTGTCTTTGGATGCTACTGGTGATCGAGTTAACAAATAAACAATATCAGCTGCACACTTGATAAGGGAAGCTGATACAAAACTAACAGGAAATGGCTTGAATAATGTAATGTCTGCTATTAGTGCATCTGGTGTTCAAATTGTGGAGGAGGTTTACTGGAGGATAATGAATGCAAGCAGCAACATATTTTGAATTTGCATACTGAAGGAGTGCAACAGGTTGTTAATGTCAATGAATGTGTTATTGTTGGTGTTCCTAACGCTAGTGTTCAAGTGGAAACAAGAAATAATGCAAGTCGTGCTAATGAACATCAGGGTGATCGAAAGCAAATTATAACAGCTGATGGATTTGGAAATCGTGGAACTGCAGGGCAAACGATTTCTGGGCAAAATTGTGTGGCAGATGTAGGAATTTCAGCTGGAGTTCCTAAAGGCTCATCTTTTTAACCCGGGCACGTTCAACATGTGTGCCATCGACCTTCTGCTGCATTTGCTGAATCAGCTGATAAATCAACAGACCTTAAAACTACTGTTGTGACTGATGAGGGGCAATATCAGGTAGGTGTTATGGCTTTGGAATGTGCAGCTACTACAGGTTCTAAAGGACCAAACATAGAGGCTAAAGATCCATAACTTTTAGCTAGAGTTGAGCAGCTTGCTATTGGGAATTTGAAACCTACTGTTGCTACTGATTGTGCATTGAAAACAACTACTGATAGAGCTGATATTGATGCTATTGAATTAGTTTTTCAAGAACCTAAGGGTGATGTTACAATTCACAACTCAACTGAAAAAGATTGGACAATGGTGTCCAGCAAAAAAAGCACTCCAAATAAGAACAAGGTGCATCAGGTTGAGCAGATTTCGAGAAATATTTCGAATCCTTTTAATGCTCTTGCCAACGTAAATGATTATGATGAGAAGATTACTAACACAACAACCTTAAATGATGGTTCTTTTAACCAACAAATAGTCCCAATTTCAAGCAGTAACAAGGGAGGCAGAACCAACGATAATTTGGCTAAGGTTTCCGGAGTTTGACAAAGGGCTATTAATAGCAGCGTGGCAGAAGTGTTAAGGGGAGAGCATGTACCTATTCCATCACTCCTACGATTCATTTTTCTAGTCCACAAGTGGAGAAAATTATCAAAGAATCACAGATTGAAATGATGTTGAGTGCCAATCTTTTGTTCAAGCAACCATTGGTCACCTTGAGCACATCGACGTATGACATTCCCTCTCAATCGTGCGAGTCATTTGGTGAACATGGGGGTGGATCTGGGCCTCCTATACTGTCCACTGGCAATAACAAAGAAATTATACAAGTTGTGGATCATGTTGGGAAAAACGTGCAGCAACTTCAATATGAGGTAGCCTTGAGAAACAGTACAATGCTGCAGTTTTCCAGCCCTCGCGTGGAAAACATTATCAAGGACACCCATCTGATGCCAAAAACTGAAAGTAGTTAGATTGAAAAACTAAAGAGCAAGATTAATTTGGATGCTCCAGATTTCATTCCTAGAAAGTATCCTGGTGCTACATGCATTCACACTGTAGTAACCCCACCAAATGATGGGCAGGAACATATTGGAACAAGCAAAGCATGTGCTATCTGAAAGAAAAATGCAGCAACAAAAAGGACTGGGCAACAATAGATTTTTACAAATACTCCAGCTGATACTCTTGTGTCATGCAACAACACCAGCAGTTGACGGACAACAGAAGCAAATTGCAAGCACGCCACAAGCAGTAATATCAACTCCAAATGCTGGACATCAGCAACAACATTTACAACCATGTTTTGCAGTAACAACTACACAAGCTGGATAATAGCAATTGTTTATAACCACTCCAACTATTTCTGTGAATGAGAAAGTAAACGTTAGGCGACTCCGAAAGAGAGTTGCCAAACAAAAACATGCATCCACAACTACATCTACAAGGTCCAAACGTTCAATAAAAAATTCATGAATTTTGAAGACATTCTGAAGAGGTTTGATGAAGATGATCAAGAACTACAAATTGAATAAGTTACAAGTTTGGGCAACAAGGGACAATCATCAAATTCCTACTACATCGTATTTTACCATTTTATTAGTATAGTCATTTGTAATATCATCACGGAGTATGTTATAAACTCTGTGATGATCATAGAATATTTAGTGCTCTCGAGCTCTTTCTTTTTACATGCTTGTTAGTAGGCGAGAATATTTATGCCTCAATAGAATTAGTAAGGTAAGGTTAGGCCCAGTATGTGGTTACTCATGTCCTATTCCTTTGGAAAGACATCCAAATGGCTATGAGATTATATGCCCTCATGAGACTTTGCCGGCAGATCCATGATCCTCTACATAAGGCTGCTATCATAAGGCAATGTGAGGCACAAAGGAGTGATTATATAGCCAAGGCATACATGCAACACTCCTGGTGCTATTGTCCCCCTTATTTGTACTTTTCCTATGTGTTGCACTTTTCTTTTCTATTATTAATAAAATAACTACTGGGCACGCCTAGTAGTATAATTTTTCAAAAAAACAAATTCATATAAAATCATGAAGATATAATCAAAAGTGGGTTGGAAACACACCTCAATAGATGGATGAAATAGCCCTCCAAAATTGCCCCTAGAGTCCGCTCCAAGAGAGAAAAATGAGCAAATCCCGATTTTTCCTAACTTATATTCTACACATGCCACCCTTCTTCTTGAACGTGCCATCACCCTCGCATTCGTGAAGCACAATCGATTACACGAGAAGACGCCTCGCGAAAATGATATATGAGCGATGAGATACATCGCTTGATTATATATTGGGAATATATTTATGATTTTCTATGGCTTGTTGAGATTTATATAATATGTATATGCAAGAATTGACAAGGTGGGTGGCTCTGATGGTAAGCACCCTCCACTTCCAACTAAGAGGTTGTGAGTTCGAGTCACCCCAAGAGCAAGGTGGGGAGTTCTTGGAGGGAAGGATGCCGAGGGTCATTTGGAAACAGCCTCTCTACCCCAGGGTAGGGGTAAGGTCTGCGTACACACTACCCTCCCCAGACCCCACTAGTGGGATTATACTGGGTGGTTGTTGTTGTTGTTGTATATGCAAGAATCCGAGTATCCGGAATTTCGAATGTTGGAATTTAGGTCTATAATTGATATATTAACGTTGAAGGAAGAATCTTCAGTTAGGTTGTGTTGACGGGCATATGGATTGAGGTGATGTGGGATTACCCGTGGGTATGTGTATGGTGAGTTTATACAGTGGTTTGATGGCTTTGGAATGACTCTTGGCATGTTCGAGGTCGAATGCATGTTTAAGTGAGGGAGAATGTAACGACCCGATCGGTCGTTATGAGCATTGGTATTCCGTTCGGTGGTTGGAGGTTTTGAGTAGCTTCATATGATGTATTATAAATTGTGTGTATGGTTGGTTTTGATTTTCGAGTGGTTTGCGATTGACTTTTGGGAAAACAGACTCAGAAACGAAGTTTGATTGTTCCAATAGGTTCATATGATGATTTTGGACTTGTACGTATGTTTCAGATTTTGGTTTTGGGGGTTCCAAGAACAATTCAACACTATTTCTCGAAAGATGAAAATTTGAAGAACTTAAAAGTTCATAAGTTTGACCAAAAGTTGACTTTGATATTATTGGACTCTAATTGGTATTCCAAGACTTCGGATAGGTCTATATAGTTGTATTGAACTTGTTTGCAAAGTTTGAAAGTAATCTGAAGTGTGCAAGTGTGATGCAGACACTCTTTTGAAGGAATGAAGATTTAATAACTTAAGAGAAATTCTATTGGGTTTGAGCTGCGATCCTTTGTTGTGATGTTCTCGAAGGTGTTTTGAGCCTTTGGATAAGTTTGTATAATGTATTTATACTTGTTGGTATGATTGGATGGGGTCCCGAGGGGATTAAATGTGTTTTGAATCATTGGTTGAGAGACTACTTAAGTTAAGGATTTAGAGTTTGACAATGGTAAACATCGGATCAAGACAACCTCTTTTCGATGTTTGGAGTGAACGATCAGGTTTGTAGCATGTTTGATGATTAAAATGCATATATGATTTGTGTCCGGGAGGTTCCGAATGAGTTTTGGGATGCTAAAACAAAGATTTTTCGATTGCTGATTTTTCTGGTATAAACAATTCCAAAAATGAGGATTATGTCCGTGACATTTTCAAACTTCCTTTAAAACTTCAAAACATCATATCTCCCTCATTCTAAGTCCAAATTGGGTGATTCAAAAGGATATCTAGGGTGTAATATCTCAAGGATCATGTTGGGCTTATCAAATGTAAGTTTAAGGATCATTTATTATCTGATTCGGGATGGGGCAATTGTTGCATTTTTACTTATTTCGGAATTTAGTTACTTTTTCTCACAAGGTTTTGGAGCTCGGGAAGAGGAAAGTTTTATTGAGTTTTCATCTACTTAATTGGGTTAAGTAAGCCTAACTCTAATTTATGATTATAACATGAATCTATCATTGCTTTTGGCTCTAATAAAGGAATCTTAAAGAAGGAAAAATGGTTTTGGCTTAAAGGATATGAAAGTGCATATTGGGGGGAAGGGGGGGGGGGGGGGGGGGGTAGGAACAAACTTTTCTAAAGTTAATAAGTGGGTTATTCAACATCGATACGGAGTAGAATTTGGATAAAACTTGTATGGCTGAACTCGTACTTGAATAGGTTGTCAGAATTTGTGAGTTTTTCCGACCGGGGTGCGAGCCCGAGTTGAGTTTTTGGTTGACTTTGAATATTTGATAAGAGATTTGACCATTATAGTTTAAGTTTTATTCATGTGACATTATTTGATGTATTGAGTTGTTTTTGGTTAGATTCGAGCAATTCGGAGGTTGATTCGCGTGGCGAGGCATTTTTAGAGTATTGATTTGGCTTGTTTGAGGTAAGTGTCTTGCCCAATTTTGTTGAGAGACTTTTTCCTAATAAAATGATATTGTTTGTGACATGCGGGGGTGATTCATATATGAGGTGATAGGTATATATGTATGAGCCAGGGTTTTCATGCTCGAGATGGGGAATTATATACTTCTTTGTACCTTGATGAACTTTGTGATTTTCTTACCTTAGGTTTTACTTGATTTCTGTAATAATATAAGTATGAATTTTAATGCCAGAGACCATGCTTCAGCCTATTACAACTTGCCTAAATATGATGGACTCTTTGTGAAACCATTGATTTGCAAAATTTGGTCGTAACTATACCTAAATCACGAATACATATCTATGTCCATTATTCTCGTGATACATGGGGTTCCATACTTATGCTGAAGATCATGTTTGAGTGTTTTGGAGATACTCGAACAATGAGTTTCTTGAAGTTTATTGATGCAAGAGTTGTGATTGTCATTCATGTGGTGTATTGAGCTTAACCAATTTTCTTGATGTTATCCATACTTCCTACCTTGCTTGTTGTTGATGTATATATGCTTGGTGAGGAAGAGTGTAGAGCACAACGGATGATGCCGTACATTGTATTTACATTATCATGTGAGGATGAGAGTAAAAGCATAAAAGGTGATGTCGTCCATTGTTCTACATTATTATGAGAAGCTAAAGTAAAAGCATGAAGGATGATGTCGTGCCATTATTTTATATTATCATGTGAGGAAGATATTAAAAGCACAAGGATGGTGTCGTACAAGTGTTCGAATGGTGTTTACGTGCAGGCGTGGATGAGAGACATGTATTATATTGTGTTATATTTCCTTGCATATATGTTTATGCCTTTATCCTGAGTTGTTATTATTGTACCTATATTTTCTATGTTGCCTGTGGTTGTCACGTATTTGACTTCTACCTTATTTGTTATTGTTGTATACATGCCTTCTATTTGTTAATTGTTGTTACGTTCATGCTTACCTTCTTGTTTGTTGTATTTACATCTATGCCTTTGATCGTTTGTTATGGTTTCACATAAACATTCTACCTCGCTAACTGTTGAAATCTATGTTCTCTACCTTACTTGTTATCACTACTTATATGCCTCCTACCTCATCTCTTATGGTTTTCCATATGCTTCTAACTTGTTTTTTGCTGCTATCTGTGTACCGTCTTGTAACGATCCGATCAGTTATTTTGAGTATTACAACCCCGTTCTCCCATTTACTACTCAAATTGTGATCTACGGTTGTTATTTGACTTACTGGGGTAATTGGTTTGGGTCCGGTGAGGTTTTTGAACACTTAGTTCCAAGGTTTAGAAGTTAAGTTAAAAAGGGTGACCGGATATTGACTATTGTGTAACAACCCCGAAGAAATTTTGCTATGAAAATTAAGGTTTTATGGGTTGAACAATGTATCGATGAGTCAAGGAAAGGTTTTGCTGGAAAAAGGTCATTTCTACGGCCCACTATGCTGTCACATAATCACTATGCAGACATCATAATGGCCGCAAAGTGAATAAGGAGTGGGGCAAGTGCGGAGGAAAGTCTGCGACGCATTATGCGATCACAGAATAGGTCTGCGGACCGCATAACGACCGCAGACTGAGGCAGCACTGCCCAGTTCCGGAGGCCATATTTGCAAACCCATTATGTGGGCCACAAGAGCATTATGCGGTCGCCTATCCGGCCATATAGTGTGTTTCGGGGCTTCATTTTTCTTATTTTATAAACCCGACCCCATTCTTATAAAACACTATTGGGTGTCATTTTGAAGGGTTTCATCAGATATTTTAGAGAGAGGTGAGTGCAACTTAGAGAGATAAAGTGAAGACCTAGTCATTTATCCATCCATTCTTGTTCAAGGTTTGAAGATTTCACAAGTATCTTGCTAGGGGTTCAATTTCGAGTTTGGGTAAATATGGGTGATTGGGAGTATGATTCTTGGGCGTGAGACTATTAGTTATACATACACATACCAATAAGGTTTGTGGAAAGATTGTTGAGTTCAAATGGGTAAAGATTGGGTTGCAAATGGTAGAAATCTTCAAAGACTTTAATTGAAGATTTGAGGGTCGAGTTGATGTCGGAATTGTGTGAAATTTGTATGGTTGGACTTGTGGTTGGATGTGCATTCATAGTTTGTAGCTTTTGTTGTGTTCCGATACGTGAGGCCCAAGGGAAACGTTTTAGTTAAATTTCAGATGTTATTGGAAAAATTAATATTTCCTTATGGAATTAATTACAATAATTGGTATTGACTGAATCGAAGTAATTGTGGCTAGATATGAGGCTTTCTGAGACCAATTCTTGTGGCAAGGGCATAGCGGAATATAGAATTACATGGTTTGAGGTAAGTAACAGTTCTAAATTTGGTCCTGAGGGTATGAAACCCCAGATTATGTATTATGTGAATGGTTTTGAGGTGACACACATGCTAGGTGACGAGCGTGTGGGCATGCACCGTAGGAATTGGGATTTGGTCAATTCCATGGATCTGTATAGTTGAATAAATTGTTGTTACCGTACATTTTTTCACGTATTACGGAAATTGACCTATAAATCATGTTTAAACTGTGTGTTGACACTGTTGGGACCCACAAAGGTCGTGTACATGTCTAATTATCTGTTAAATTACTATTTTTTACCCAGTCATGATTTTACTTGCATATTACATCTTAGTCTCTCTTGTTTATTATTGATGCATCATATCACTGTTGTTGGCTGCTTATTATGATTCCGAGATCCCGAGAGACTGGAGAGGTTGATGACTAAGTGAGGTAGAGGGCCTAATTGTGAGGATATTTATGGGATATGGTTGCATGTCGCAGCATGTTTTATTGATTTATACCATGATTAGCTTGTTATAGAGCTTGGGCTGAAGAGCCCCTCCGAAGTCTGTACACCCCCCAGTGAGCGCAGCTACCTACTGAGTGCGAGTCCCGAGTGCTGAGTGTTGATCGCTGAGTGATTGAGAGGAATGAGTGGCTGTGAGGAAATAGTGATTATGAGGTTGGAGTGAATGGGGGGACTGAGTGGCTGTTGCTCTGAGAGGATGCATTGATTTTATTATTGTTGAACTTTAGCTGTCATATATCACTGTTTTGGAAATTTATGAAAGACATTATCTCCTATTTCAGACGAATTTGATATGAAATTAATGTTTGAGTTTTAGATGATGAACTTGAAAGCATGCCTACCTTCTTATGTTGGAAATTACTGTAATTGGACTTAGCTGTGAAGCTCGTTACTATCTTCAACTCTTTATTTAGTATTGTTACTTGCTGAGTTAGTTGTACTCATACTACACCCTGTACCTCGTGTGCAGATCCAGGTACCTCCGAACACGGCGATTGCTATTTTTTCGGAGGTTTATCTGTTGGAGACTATCGAGGTAGCTGCTCGATGTTCGCAGACCTTGACTCTCTTTCCTTTCAATTTTTGTATTGTTCTATATTCCCAGGCAGTGTTTTATCAGTCAGACTTTGTTATCATTTAGATGCTCATGTACTCAGTTACACCGGGTTTTGGGAGTGTATTTATATCCAGTATTTGTAGGATTTTCTCTTAAACTTAATTAATATGTTTTCCGTATTTAAAAGAAATTGCGGGTTATTGATGCTGTCGACTTGCCTACTATTGAGATAAGTGCCTTCATGACGGCTAAGATTTCAGGTCGTGACAAGTTGGTATTAGAGCCTAGGTTGCATAGGTCTCACGAGTCATGAGCAGGTTTAGTAGAGTCTTGCGGATTGGTACGGAGATGCCTGTACTTATCTTTGAGAGGTTGTCGAACCCTTAGGAAAGTTTCACTTTCTTGTATTCTATCGTACGAATTTGTTGATTCCGAAAAACTAAAATTCTGTTATTCTATTTTCTCACAGATGGTGAAAACACGTACTACCAGATCGTACGGTCAGCCACCAGTGCCACCAGTTAGGGCACGAGAGGCTGGGGCCGTGGCAGAGGCCGGGGCCGAGGTAGAGGTTGAGGTGTAGCTCGTACAGTAGTTGGAGCAACACCTGTAGCACCACCCGTTGCTCTAGTTCAGGAGCAGATTCCAGATATAGTTGAGCCGATGGGATCAACTCAGGCACCAATTGTGCCTATTCTAATTCCATGCCTTCAGCAGGCTCTAGCACATATATTGACTTTTGGCACTGGCCTTGCTTAGGTGGTTTCAACTCAAGATGCACCAGCCACTTCTCAGGCCGGGGGAGGTACTCATACCTCTGTTGCCCGTACTCCAGAGCAGGTAGTGCAAGGACTTCATATACCGAGGGCACTACCAGCCCAGCCGGTTGTAGCTGCTCAAGTCCCTGCAGTCCCTGTTATGGAAGATGATGAGCATATCAGATTTGGGAGGCTTCGACCTCCATCATTTAGTGGTTCTGAGTCAGAGGATGCTCAGGGTTTTCTGGATAAGTGCCAATGGATGCTTCAGACAACGGGTATTTTGGAGACCACTGTGGTCTCGTTCACCACTTTTCAGTTTTCTGGTACTGCCTTCAAATGGTAAGAGGCTTATGTGAGGCGTATGCCAATCGGTGCAGCACCACTTACATGGTAGGAATTCTTCGTTCACTCTTTGGAGAAGTTTGTACCACAGTCTCGCAGAGAGGAGCTGCACATACAATTTGAGCAATTACGTCAGGATGGCATGTATATGACGTAGTACGAGATGAGATTTTCTGAGTTGGCTTGTCACGTAGTTTGGTTGGTTCCTACTATTAGGGAAAGGATTAGGAGATTTATTGATAGCCTCACATATCAGTTTCGGTTACTTATGACTCGGGAGAGGGTATCTGGTGCTACTTTTGATGAGGTAGTTGACATTGCTTGGCAGATAGAGATGGTCCGCAACCAAGAGCATAGAGAGAGGAAGGCCAAGAGGCCTCATGGACCAGGTGATTTCAGTGGTGCTTTTTCCGGGGGTCAGTTTTACCATGGCATGGGTCGTCCTTATAGACACGCTTAGACGGGTCGTCTATTTCACCGTGGTGCATCATCCAACCAAGGTTCATATAGTTCTCATTAGGGTCAGTCATCTCTTAGTGCCCTTCCAGCCTTGAGTTCATCCCGTGCCACTTAAGTTCAGGGTTCATTTGCACCGGGTGCTTTTAGCAGTTATTCTGGTTCTCGGGGCCCAATTCAGTCTGCACCACCACCAGTATCGGGGATCTTTTTTGAGTGCGAGGAATTTGGGCATATATGGAGACAGTGTCCTCATTTCCCGGGAGGTCCAGTGCAGCAGAGGAGTCAGACTACCACTTCAGCACCAGTTACTTCACCACCCGCCCAGCCAGCTCGGGGTTGGGGTTAGTCAACTAGGGGTCGCCCAAGAGGGGGATGCCGATTAGGTGGCGGTCAAGCTCGATTCTATGCTTTTCCTACCAGACAGATATTGTTGTTTCAGATGCAGTGGTCACATGTATTATCTCAGTGTGCCATAGGGAGGCATCTATATTATTTGACCCTGGTTCTACTTATTAGTATGTATCATCGTACTTTACTCATTATCTAGATATGCCCCGTAACTCTTTAGTTTCACCTGTACATGTATCTACGCAGGTGGGCGATACTATTATGGTAGATCGTGTATATCAGTCATATGTGGTAACTATTGGGGCACTGGAGATTAGAATTGATCTGTTATTGCTTAGTATGGTTGATTTCAATGTAATACTAGGTATGGATTGGTTGTCCCCATGTCATGCTATTCTCGTCTGTCATGCAAAAACCATGACGTTGGCAATGTCGGGGATGCCAAAGTTCGAATGGAGAGGTTCTCTAGATTATGTTCCTAGTAGGGTAATTTCTTATTTGAAGGCCCAACATATAGTGTGGAAGGGGTGTTTGTCATATTTGGCCTTTGTGAGAAATATTGATGTAGATACCCATACTATTGATTCAGTACCGGTAGTGCGAGACTTTCCGGATGTATTTTCTGCAGACCTGCGGGTATGCCACCCGACAGGGATATTGATTTAGGTATTGACTTGGTGTCGGGCACACATCCCATTTCTATTCCTCCGTATCGTATGGCACCAACTGAATTGAAAACATTTAAATATCAATTTCAGGAACTCTTTGATAAGGGGTTTATTAGGCCTAATGTGCCACCTTGGGGTGCACCAATTTTGTTTGTGAAAAAGAACGATGGTACTATACGGATATGCATTGATTACAGACAACTGAACAAAGTTACAATCAAGAATGAATACCCTTTGCCGCGTATTGATGATTTATTTGACCAGCTTCAGGGAGCGAGGGTGTTCTCCAAAATTGATTTGAGATCTTGGTATCACTAGTTAAAAATTCAGGATTCGGATATTCAAAAAATGAAATTCAGGACTCGTTATGGCCACTATGAATTTCTCGAGATGTCTTTTGGGCTGACCAACGCCCCAACAACATGCATGCACTTGATGAATAGTGTATTCCAGCCATATTTTGACTCATTTGTCACAGTATATATTGATAATATCCTGGTGCACTCACATCGCCAGGAAGAGCATACACAACACTTTAGTATTGTACTACAGAGGCTGAGAGAGGAGAAACTTTATGCCAAATTAGCTAAGTGTGAGTTCTGTCTTAGCTCGGTGGCATTCTTGGGACACATAATGTCCAGTGAAGGTATTAAGGTAGATCCGTAGAAAATAGAGGCGGTTTAGATCTGGCCCACGCCATCTTCAGTTACCGATATTCAGAGTTTTCTCGGCTTGGCCGATTATTATCGTCATTTTGTAGAGGGTTTATGGTCTATTGCGACGCCTATGACTAAATTGACCTAGAAAAGTGATCTATTTAGGTGGTCGGATGAGTATGAAGGGAGCTTTTAGAAGATCAAGACAACTTTGACTACAACCCCAGTATTGGTGTTGCCTACAGGTCCAGGGTCTTATATTGTGTATTGTGACGCGTTGCGTATTGGTCTCAGCACAGTGCTGATGCAAGATGGTAGGGTGATTGCCTATGCATCCTAATAGTTAAAGGTACATAAGAAGCATTATCCGGTCCACGACTTTGAGTTAGCAGCTATTGTTCATGCCTTGAAGATTTTGCGGCATTATTTGTACGGTGTCCATTGTGAGGTTTATACTGATCACCGGAGTCTACAACATCTGTTTAAATAGAAGGATCTTATTTTCCGGCAGCAAAGGTGGTTGGAGTTGCTTAAGGATTTTGATATCACCATTCTCTATTATCCCGGAAAGGCCAACGTGGTGACCGATGCCTTGAGTCGTAAGGCGGAGAGTTTGGGAAGCTTAGCATACTTACCGGTAGCAGAGAGGCCTTTTGCCTTGGATGTTCAGGCCTTGACTAACCAATTTGTTAGATTGGATATTTTTTAGCCGAGTCGAGTTTTGGCTTGTGTGGTTTCTCGGTCTTCTTTATATGATCGCATCAGAGAGCGCCAGTATGATGATCCCCATCTGCTTGCCCTTAAGGACACGGTTCAGCACCGTGATGCCAAGGAAGTCACTATTAGAGATGACAGTGTATTACAGATGCAGGGAAGGCTATGTGTGCCTAATGTAGATAGTTTGTGTGAGTTTATTCTCCAGGAAGCTCACAGTTCGCGGTACTCCATTCATCTAGGTGCCACGAAGATGTATCAGGATTTGAGGCATCACTATTGGTGGAGACGAATGAAGAAATATATTGTTGGGTTTGTAACTCGGTGTTTAAATTGTTAACAGGTAAAGTACGAGCATCAGATATCTGGAGGATTGCTTCAAAGACTTGAAATTCCGGAGTGGAAATGGGAGCGTATTACCATGGATTTCGTAGTTGGGCTCCCACAGACCTTGAGAAAGTTTGATGCTGTTTGGGTGATTATGGATCGGTTGACCAAATCCGCGCATTCTATTCCAGTTGATACTAAGTATTCTTCGGAGCGGTTGGCTGAGATTTATATCCACGAGATTGTTCGCCTACACGGTGTGCAGTGTCATCATTTCAAATCGGGGCAAGCAGTTTACATTACAGCTTTGGAGAGCAGTGTAGTGAGAATTGGGAACACAGGTTTAGTTGAGTACAACATTTCACCCTTAGACGGATGGACAGTCCGAGCGCACTATCCAAATATTGGAGGATATGCTACGTGCTTGTGTCATTGATTTTGGGGGTTCTTGGGATCAATTTCTTCCACTCGCAAAGTTTGCTTACAATAACAACTACCAGTCGAGTATTTAGATGGCTCCGTATGAAGACTTATATGGGAGACGGTGCCGGTCCCAAGTGGGTTGGTTTGAGAAGGGGGGGGGGCCTAGGCTATTGGGTATTGACTTGGTTCAGGATGCTTTGGAGAAGTTTAAATTGATACAGGAGTGTCTTCGTATGGTGCAGTCTAGACAGAAGAGTTATGCCGATAGGAAGGTTCGTGATATTTCTTACATGGTTGGGGAGAAGGTTATGCCCATGATTTCACCCATGAAAGGTGTGTTGAGGTTCGATAAGAAGGGAAAGTTGATCCCTCGGTATATTGGGCCTTTAGAGATACATAAGAAGGTTGGAGAGGTGGTTTATGAACTGGCATTGCCTCCTAGACTATCGAGTGTTCATCCAGTGTTTCATGTATCTATGCTCCGGAAATATGTCAGAGATCCGTCTCATGTTTTGGATTTCAGCATAGTGAAGTTGGATGTTAATTTGACTTATGATGTGGAGCCGTTGGTCATTTTAGACCGGTAGGTTTGGAAGTTGAGATCAAAGAACATAAATTAAGTGAAGGTGTAGTGGAGAGGCCAGCCAGTTGGAGAAGCTACGTGGGAGACTGATCTGGAGATGCGTATCAAATATCCACACCTATTTGAGACTTCAAGTATAATTCTCAACCCGTTCGAGAACGAACATTTGTTTATGAGGGAGAGAATGTAAACACATGGTCTTTCATTTTGAGTATTACATCCATGTTCCCCCATTTACTGCTCAAATTGTGGTTTACGGTTGTTATTTGACTTGCCGGGGTAATTGGTTTAGGTCTGGTAAGGTTTTGGAATACTTAGTTCCAAGGTTTAGAACTTAAGTTAAAAAGGGTGACCGGATGTTGACTTATGTGTAATGACCCCGGAGAAATATTTCTTTGACAATTAAGGTTTTGTGGGTTGAACAATGCGTCGATGAGTAAAGGAAAGGTTTTGCGATCATAGAATCACTCTACATACCGGAAGAGTGAATCACGAGTGGGGCAAGTGTCAAGGAAAGTCTACGGCGCATTATGCGACCGCAGATCAATTCTGCGGTACATTATGCGATCACAGAAAAGGTCTACGGACCTCATAACGACCGTAGACTGAGTCAGCATTGCCAAGTTCCGAAGGCCATTTTTGTGACCCATTATCTGTTTCGAGGCTTCATTTTTCTGGTTTGATAAACCTGACCCCATTCTTATAAAACACTATTGCTGGTCTTTTTGAAGAGTTTCATCTGATATTTTAAAGAGAGGTGAGAGCATCTTAGAGAGAGTAAGTCAATACCTATTCATTTGTTCATCAATTCTTGTTCAAGGTTTGAATATTTCACAAGGATCTTGTTAGTGCTTCAAAGAGATAAGAATTTCTAACACTAGTCTTCCATATCGAGTTTGGGTAAAGATGGGTGATTGAGAGTATGATTATTGGGTGTGAGTATTATTTATACATACACATACCAATAAGGTTTGTGGAAAGATTGTTGAGTTCAAATGGGTAAAGATTGGGTTGAAAATGGTAGAAATATTCAAAGATTTTAATTGAAGATTTAAAGGTCGAGTTGATGTCGGAATTGTGTGAAATTTGTATGGTTGGGCTCGTGGTTGGATGAGCATTCATATTTTGTAACTTTTGCCGGGTTCCGATACGTGGGGCCCACGGTCAATTTTGTTAGTTAAATTTTAAATTTTATTTAAAAGATTAGTATTTCCTTATGGAATTAATTACAATAATTAGTATTGACTGAATCAAATTAATTGTGGCTAGATACAAGGCTTTCAGAGACCAATTCTCATGGCAAGGGCATAGCAGAATAAAGAATTACACGGTTTGAGGTAAGTAATAGTTCTAAATTTGGTTCTGAGGGTATGAAACCCCAGATTATGTGTTATATGATTGGTTTTGAGGTGACGTTCATGCCAGGTGACGGGTGTGTGGGCATGACCATAGGAATTGTGACTTGGTCAATTCCATGGATTTGTGTAGTTGAATAAATTGTGATTACCGTACATTTATTTCACGTACTATGGAAATTGAACTATAAATCATGTTTAAACGACACTGTTGGGACCCACAGAGGTCATGTACATGTCGAATTATCTGTTAAATTACTATTTTGCACTCAGTCATGATTTTACTTGTATATTACATCTTAGTCTCTCTTGTTCATTATTGATGCATCATATGACTGTTGTTGGGCTGCTTATCATGATTCTCAGAGCCCGAGAGACTGGAGAGGTTTATGACTGAGTGAGGTCGAGGGCCTAATTATGAGGATATTTATGGGATCAGGTTGCACGCCTCAACATGTTTTATTGATTTATGCCATGATTGGCTTGTTGTAGTGCTTGGGCTGAAGGAGCCCCTCCGGAGTCTGTACACATCCCCACTGAGCGCAAGTACCTACTGA
Source organism: Nicotiana otophora (assembly GCA_000715115.1). Lineage (NCBI taxonomy): Eukaryota > Viridiplantae > Streptophyta > Magnoliopsida > Solanales > Solanaceae > Nicotiana > Nicotiana otophora. Next base: position 22,331 of record AWOL01S0023934.1, read on the forward strand.
GTGTGAGTGCTGAGTGCTGAGTGATTGGGAGGAATGAGTGAGTGTGAAGAAAGAGTGATTGTGAGGTTGGAGTGAATGGGAGGACAGAGTGACCGTTGCTCTAAGAGGATGCATTGATTTCATTATTGTTGAACTTCAACTGTCATATATCACTGTTTTGGAAATTACTGTAATTGGACTTAGTTGTGAAGCTCGTCACTATCTTCAACTCTTTATTTAGTATTGTTACTTGCTGAGGTTGTTGTACTCATACTACACCCTACACCTCGTGTGCAGATCCAGGTACCCACGGACACGGTGATTGCTAGTTTTTCAGAGATTTATCTGTTGGAGACTATCGAGGTAGCTGCTCGACTTCGGCATACCTTGACTCTCTATCCTTTCAGTTTTTTAATTGTTCTATATTCTCAGAAAATGTTTTTATCATTCAGAATTTGTTATCATTTAGATGCTCATGTACTTAGTGACACCGTATTTTGGGAGTGTATTTATATCTAGTATTTGTAGAATTTTCTCTTAAACTTAATTATTATGTTTTCCGTATTTAAAATAAATTGTGGGTTATTGATATTGTCCGCTTGCCTAGTATTGAGATAGGCGCCATCACGACGGGTGAGATTTTAAGTCGTGACACGTATACTCCGTTGTTACTATTATTGGCATTCTTTCTACCTGGTTGGTACTGTTATATATATATATATATATATATATATATATATATATATATATATATATATATATATATATATATATATATATACACTTGGTAAGGATGAGATAAATGCACGAAGGGTATTTCCATGCCATTTGATTTGACATACATGCATGAGTTTGGTTAGGATGAGATAAATGTAGGAGGGGTGTGGCCGTGCCATTTGATTTGATATCTTAACACATTACTCTTATTATGAAAATTGTGCGTTTACTATGTTTTTTAGTGATTATTCCTTCATCCATATGATTTGAGTTGCTAGAAAAGGAATTGTTGTGATAATGAGGAACTTGTTCGTATTCCTTTTAGCTAATCATTTAATACTTCTCATATTGGTTCTTGTAATCTACTTTGTTATTCCTAGTTTTGTTCTATTGCAAATTTAATTGCACAAGTTATATTAGTGAGTATCTTTTGACCTAAAAAATTTGTCACTACTTCACCGAGATTAGTCAAGATACTTACTGAGTACATGGCGTCTGTTGTACTCATACTACACTTCTGCTTCTTGCATGCAGATACCCGATGATGATAGGCTGTAGAGTTTGAGGGCCTGACATGGAACCCGCACTCTAGATACCAAGTACTACTTGTTGATGATAGTTCAAGATTTATATTTCTGTTTATGTAAATTGGAAATAGATGATGTATATGTCTTCAGATTTTCTTGTACTCTTATTCTTAGTAGTTCGTTACTTGTACTACCAGTCCTTGAGATAGTTGTATTAAACTCTTTTGGCTATTTTATTCATTTTCTCTATTGATTCATATAATAATAGTGACTTATACTGTTGGGTTTACCTAGGGGTTGGGTTAGGTCACATCACAACTTAGTGGGGTTTTGGGTCGTGATAATTTTCTTGATCGGTTTGCTAGAAATCTTACTAAGTTTGTGCTTTTTGATAATTTTCTTGATGGGATTGGTTGAAAATATATAGTTTAATCTTTGGTTCTATAATATTATGTTCATGAGCTAGTTTAAAATTTGATATGTTTGTGGTTCAAAGAGCTTTCTTATTGATGAGGAAGGTCAAAGTCATAACTTAAACATGCTTTTCTCTATGAAGTTGCAATCGAGCTGATGGTGTTTAAAGATAGGTGGGATGATGGTAAAGAGTGGATAAGCATTTTGTAATGACCCGACTATTTATTTTCAGTTCTAGCATTTGGTTCCATGATTTGAGACATTGAGCAGCTTCACATGGTGTATTATGACTTGGTGCATTGTTGGTTTTGATTTTTGAGTGGTTTGGGATGGATTTGATAGAGTGCTTCATAATTTTGAAGCTCTAAATTCGAAGATTTGACCAAAGTTAGACATTTGAATAAATGCCCGCAGATTATAATTTGATGAATCCAATAGGTTCGTATGTTAATTTTGGACTTGGGCGTATGTTCGAATTTAAATTTAGATTTTCATTGAAGAATTTGGTTCCATTTATCAAAAGTTGGCAATTTAAAGAATTAGAGAGTTTATAGGTTTGACCGGGACTTAACTTCGATGTTATCAGACTCCTATTGTGGTTTTGAGACCTTGTATAGGTTCGTTTTTGTAAGGCCCCGTAAAAACTTTGCAAAAGAAAATAATTTTTCAGACTTTTTGGGTTGAAAAATGCACCGGAGAGTAAAGAAAACGTTTTCGCAGAAAAATACGTTTCTGCGATCCATTATGCGATCGCAGAATCACCCTGCGGGCCGTATAATGGTCGCAGAAGTGAGGCAGGAGAGGGCCAGTTTGGATGAAATTTTGCGGACGACTATGCGACCGCATAACTGTTCTGCGGTTCATTATGCGACCATAGAACAGGTCTGCGGGCCGCATAATGATCGCAGACACAGACATGTTTTTGGCTGTTTTGATCACCGATTATGTGATCGATATGCGGTTCGGATATCGGTTATGCGATCACAGACCTTGTTCCAGAGCTCCATTTTTGGGTTTTTAAAACCCGACCCTACTTTGTTAAATACACGTTTTGGGCTATTTTTAGCTATAATATGATATTTAGAGTGAGCGAGAGTGCCCTAGAGTGAGAAGGTGTTCTTCAACAATTGTTCTTCAATTCTTGCTCAAGTTTTGGAATATTAAGAAGGGAAAATCACTAGGTCTTCATCCTAGATGTAAGATTCTACGCCCTAACCTTCAATTTCAAATTTTGGCTAGAAATGGGTAATTACCAAGGTAAGTTTTGGACATGAGAGTTGTTTATTTTACATGCATGTGATATCAAGGGGTGTAGGAAGATTGTAGAACTAAGCATGGTAAAAATTGGATTGTGGGATGATGGAATCCTCCATAAAAGGACCTTGAAATTTTAAAGCACACCTAGTGTTTGATAAACTGCTCAGATGTGATAGAACCATGAGCATCTTCCTAATTTTGATTCAATTTGTTATATTTCTAAAATAAATTGAAGTTGCTAAGAATTTCGAAACATTTTAGAGTTTAAGCAAGCTCAATTGAAGTATGTTGGCTAAACTCTTCTCTTAGAATTGGATCCCATGATATTCATGTAAATTGTGTAAATCCCGAGTGGTTCATTATAAAATTGGCTTTTTCGAGTAAGATTGGGTTGAAAGAAATATGTTCACAAGTATCCCAAAGTCTTTATCTATGTTATGTTATCAATTGAGGATGTGTTAAAATATTGGTTGTGCATTAATAATGTTTCGACTTCAAGTCAAGTTCAAAGGAAGGCTATTATGCCAAACTTTATGAAATATCTTTATGTGCCTTAAACTCTTAATTGCTCACAGGTGTACGACACACCTTGAATTGAATTGTTGTTGTTGGTAATGATGACGTTGATGTTTGAAAGTGAAAAGGTGAGAATGAAATGGTGGTGAAAGTAATATGAAATGCGATGATTGATACAAAAAGGTTGATGTCTCAAATAAGACAGCCTAGCTGATCGGGTCATGATTGGACACCATGCCACACACATGGTGGTGATTGTGCTAGAAAATGTAATTAAAATTGTGATTGTGGTCAATGTCCCTAATGGATATCCTAGCCAATCGGGTTGTTATCGGACTCCGTGTTAAAGACGGTGGTATTGACACTGAAAGTAATTGCGGTTGATGTCTCTAATGAGTTAGCTTAGCTGATTGGGCCGTGATCGGACTGCGTGCTAAGAGTACGGTGGTATTGGTATTGTGAATAATATTATTGTGAACAATGGAATATAGATACTAAAAATCTCCCAATGCGAGATTTGGAAATTAATTGAAACGCTGTCTTGATTCTAAATTGAGGTTTGATGTTGATTAAAGCTTCCATTAACATTATGATAATCTTGTTTGTATTATTTGTCTTTATATTGAGAGGGTGTTTAGTCATACAGACCAGTGCTATTCGACAGTACTAACGTCTCTTTTGCCGGGGGCGTTGCATCTTTAAATGGATGCAGGTGGTTCCACAGCATGAGATATTGATGCAGGTAGCGACTCACGAAGTCAACACACTTTTTGCCGGTGAAGTCTACCAACACAACAGAGCAGTATGCTTAGTTGTATATCAAAGAAATAGTCAGGTTGCATGGTACTCCAGTTTCTATCATTTCTGATCGGGGGGCACAATTCATTGCTAAATTTTGGAAGAAATTTCAGCAAGGTTTGGGTATTCAGGTGAATCTTAGTACAACCTTTCACCTGCACACTGACGGGCAGGCAGAACGAACTTTTCAGATGCTTGAGGATATGTTGTGTGCTTCTGTTCTAGACTTTAAAGGTAGTTAGGATGGTCATTTACCACTCATAGAATTTGCCTACGATAATAACTATCATGCTAGCATTCAAATGGCACTGTTCGAGACTTTAAAGGTAGTTAGGATGTTCGTTGTAGGGATTAAGAGTTCAAAGAAGATGATTGGGTATTATTGAATGTTTCCCCCATGAAAGGTGTAATGCGATTTGGTAAGAAAGGAAAATTGAGTCCGCGATATGTCGGACCGTATAAAATCATTCATAGGATCGGTGAGGTGGCGTACAAACTTGAGCTACCACCTGAGATGTCATTAGTGCACCCAGCATTTCATGTGTCTATGTTGAAGAAAGTAGTTGGAGATCCGACACTCATTGTTCCAGTTGAGACTATTGAGGTTAATGAAGAATTGACTTATGAAGATATTCTAGTTTCTATTATTGATCGGCAAGTCCGAAAATTGAGAAATAGAAAATTGCCTCCGTGAAAGTGTTATGGCGAAACCAACAGGTTGAAGAAGCTACTTGGGAGGCCGAGGAAGAAATGAAGAAAAAATATCCTTATTTGTTTGAATGACCACGTATTTATAAAGTTGTGATCTAGGAAATTTATAAGACTTACTTTCTATGAATTTTGTGTCATTTGAACAATTAGTGTTAAGGGTATTCCGTTTTGGTAATACAATTGCATGTGAGGCCACAATTGGTGTTGTTTTGTGTTATGTTACATTGTTAGATTATGTATATGCTGTTAGGATGTGGCTCTGGGGCTCTCTGACAGGTGGATAATCCCAGTTACAGGGGAAACTCTGGCGAACATTTTGGACATTTAAGGAGTTCGTCAAATTTGGGGCTGCTGGTGTGTGGTATGAAAAACTGAGTTGCATAAGATGCTAATAATAGATGTTGACCCTCATTCGAGGATGAATGATCCTAAGTGGGGGAGAATGTAAGGCCCCGTAAAAAGTTTGCAAAAGAAAATAATGTTTCGTGGTGTCGAATTGGTTTTACGTGTTGAGGATTATAGAAATTCTTCACTACTCGGACTTTTTGGGTTGAACAATGCACCGGAGAGTAAAGGCAAAATCACTCTACGGGCCGCATAATTGCCGCAAAAGTGAGGCAGGTGAGGGCCAGTTTGGATGCAATTTTGTGGCCGACTATGCGACCGCATAACTGTTCTGCGGTTCATTATGCGACCGCAGAACAGGTCTGCGAGCCGCATAATGACCGTAGACACGGACATATTTTTGGCTGTTTTGTTCACCGATTATGCGACCGATATGCGGTCCGCATATCAGACCCTACTTCATTTCGGAGTTCCATATTTAGGTTTTTAAAACCTGACCCTACTTCGTTAAATACACGTTGTGGGCCATGTTTGAGCTATAATCTGATATTTTAGATTGAGAAAGAGTGCCCTAGAGTGAGAAGGTGTACTTCAGTAATTGTTCTTCAATTCTTGCTCAAGGTTTTGAAGATTAAAAAGGGAAACTCACTAGGTCTTCATCCTAGAGGTAAAACTCTACACCCTAACCTTCAATTTCAAATTTTGTCTAGAAATGGGTAATTAGCAAGATATATTTTGGGCATAGGAGTTGTTTATTTTACATGCAAGTGATATCAAGGGGTGTAGGAAGATTGTTGCACTAAGCATGGTAAAGATTGGGTTGTGGGATGATGGTATCCTCCATAAAAGGACCTTGAAACCTTAATGCACACCTAGTGTGTGATAAAATACTTAAATGAGATAGAACCATGAACAGCTTCCTAATTTTGATTCAATTTGTTATATTTTTACAAGAGATTGAAGTTGCTAAGAATTCTGAAATATTTTAGAGTTTAAGTAAGCTCAATTGAGGTATGTTGGCTAAACTCTTTTCTTAGAATTGGATCCCATGATATTCATGTAAATTGTGTAAATCCCGAATGGTTCATTATAAAATTGCCTTTTTCGAGTAAGATTGGGTTGAAATAAATATGTTCACAAGTATCCCAAATGCTTTATCTATGTTATGTTATCAATTGAGGATATGTTAAAATATAGGCTGTGCGTTAATAATGTTTCGACTTCAAGTCAAGTTCAAAGGAAGGCTATTATGCCAAATGTTTTGAAATATTTCTATGTACCTTAAACTCTTAATTTCTCACAGGTGTACTACACACCTTGAATTGAATTGTTGTTGTTGGCAATGATGACGTTGATGTTTGAAAGTGAAAAGGTGAGCATGAAATACTAAATATAGCCAACGTGCCAAGAATGATCTTATAATTATGGCCATTAGTGCCGATGAAATAAAAAGATGTGAAAGTAATATGAACTGCGATAATTGATACAAAAAGGTTGATGTCTCGAATAAGACAGCCTAGCCGATCGGGTCGTGATCGTATACCATGCTGCACACATGGTGGTGATTGCATTGAAAATTGTAATTGAAATTATGATTGTGGTCGATGTCCCTAATGGATAGCCTAGCCGATCAGGTCGTGATCGGACTCCGTGTTAAAGACGGTGGTACTGATACTGAAAGTAATTGTGGTTGATATCTCTAATGAGACAGCCTAACAGATCGGGTCATGATCGGACTGCGTGCTAAAAGTACGGTGGTATTGGTATTATGGATAATGGTATTGTGAACAATGGAATATCGATACTAAAAATCTCCCAATGTGAGATATGGAAATTAATTAAAACTTTGTCTTGATCCAAAATTGAGGTTTGATATTGATTAAAGCTTCCATTACATAATGATAATCTTGTTTGTATTATTTGTCATTCTATTGAAAGGGTGTTTAGCCATACATACTAGTGCTATTCGACAGTACTAACGTCCTTTTTGCCGGGGGTACTGCATATTTAAATGGATGCAGGTAGTACCAAAGCAGGAGAAATTGATCAGTGATAGCAGTACACCTCTTCCCAGCTGACTTGGTGAGCCCCACTTCATCCCGGGGTCATGTTTCTTTTGTACTTTGTGTATTCGGTTTGAGGGATAGCCATGGCCTTGTTGCCGGCATTATCATTGTACTCTTCTTTATCTGTAGAGGCTCCGTAGATATAGTGTGGGTTGTGTATTCGTGTTGGAAAAGTCAAATATGTTATGTTTTGGTTGTATTACTTGTCCCATTTGAGACTTTAAAATGATGAAAACTATTGGTAATGAATTGGTATTGTATACATGATCACGCTTTGGCTAATTAATGAAATTATGTATTATCTTCATTCGTGGATGGGTTTGTGTAGAAGGAAATCTAACATGCTTGATCAGTCGTGCTCCTCAGTTTTGGGGCGTGACAATTTTGTTGATTAGAACTTGTGTGAAAAGTCTAGTTGTAATGACCCAGCCTTTCGTCTTCAGTATTATAGCCCCGTTCCACTATTTATTGCCTCTCTTATGTCCAATTTTGGTTATACGACTTGCTGGGGAGGTTGGTTTGGTTTCGGGAGAGTTTTGGAGTAGTTTGAAACACTTAGTTCCAAGGATGGAAGCTTAAGTTGAAAGAGTTGATCGGAGTTTGATTTTTATGTAAATAGTCCCGAATTTGTGTTTTGATGGTTCCAATAGGTTCGTATGGTGATTGTAACTTAGGAATATGTCCGGATTTGTTTGTGTGGCCCGTTGGTTGTTTTAACTCTTTTTGCAAAACGTTGGCAATTTTGAGGTTTAGAAGTTCATATGTTTTACCGGGAGTTAACTTTAAAGCTATCGAGGTCATATTTCAGTTTTGCAAGTTGGAATAGTTTCGTTTTGGCATTTAAGACTTGTGTGAAAAATTTGGGTTCATTCCAGATTAGTTAGGCTTGAATCGGACGCTTGGTTGCTATTTGAAAGTTCTTAGAAATTTTAGTTTAATTTGGTCGTTGTATCATAGTTTTGATATTGTTTTGGGTGGTTTGAGGCTTCGAGTAAGTTCATGTTATGTATTAAGACCTTTTGGCATGTTTGGTTGGGGTCCTGGGGGCCTCAAGTGTGTTTCAGAGTGTTTGCGGATCATTCTGGAATTGGTAAGACTGCTAAAGTTTTGGGTTTTGGTGTGATCGCACGTGCAAAGGATTTGGCCACATGTGCGAAGACACATGTAAGGCTGGATTGGGCGCAGGTGTGATGAAAGTTGGAGTTGGCAGGGAGCGCAGGTGCAGATAAGTAACAAATCTATGAGTCCACAGATGTGGATGAGGGGCGCATGTGCGAGGTTGATTGAGTTCAGCTGGGGGCACATGTGCGAGGTTCTTCCGCATCTGCGAGTCCGTGGATGCAAACACTGGATCGTAGGTGCTATTGAGGAAGTGCGCATGTCCGGAATAGGTGCCCAGGTAAGCCCGCATGTGCGCATGGTCTAGATTTGAGTGGTTTCCACTGAAGCAGAATTGGACCGCAGAAGGGGCGTCGCAGGTGCACGCTTTTGGTCTGCATATGCGAGAATCGCTGGGCAGAAGATATATTAGAAGTGTATGGTCATTTATCATTAATGGGTGTTGTGTAGCTTTGTTAAAGGCAATTTTTGAGAGGGTTTTCACTATAATTGAAGAGGTAAGTAAAGATTATTTGACATTGATGTTAGATATTGAATACCCATTGATTATTACACCTACTTTATGTGAATTTAAGGTCGAATTTGGGAATTTTAGTAAAAACTCTCTTAAAGCATAAATTGAGGATTTGTGATCGGAATTGGATGATTTTGGTATGGTTGGACATGTATCGGAATGAGTGTTCGGGATTTATGAGTTTGGTCGAGTTCCAAGGCGCGGGCTCGAGGTTCACTTTTTGAGTTGACTTTTGATTTTCATTAAAGATCGAATCTTTATTATCCGGAATTATTTCCCATGACCTTATTTATGATATTTAGTTATTTTGACTAGATTCGAGCCGTTCAAACTTGGATTTATGTGGGAAGGGCTTATTAGTGGATTGATTAAGTATGTTTGAGGTAAGTATCTTGCCTAACTTTATGTGGGAGAACTACCCCTTGCAGTATTTGATTATTGTGAAAGGTGTGTACATAAGGTGACGAGTGTGTACATGGGCTTATATGATTTTCGACCAGTTTAGAATCTTAGGTTACTTATGAGAATTTAGTTGAAATTATTATTATTTGTTCCCTCTTACATTATCAAGTTTATTCCTAGATGCTTAAATTAAAGTTGCCATCACATGTTCTAGTTCCATTGTCGAGGCTACTCTTACATGCATTTATTGGTAGTTGATGTCACATGTTATTCTTTCTATTGTCGAGTTATTTTCATGCATTTAGTTGTAGTTGCTATTTCATGTTATCCCTTTCACTGTTAAGTTTATGTTATGCATTAGAATTTAAAGTTGTCATTTCATGAAAATATTTTCATTGTTGAGTTATTGAAGTTGAAGTTCTTGGTTATTGGAATACCTTTCCTTGTTGAGTTATTTCCGTCCAATTTGTTGTTATTGAGATTCTTGTGCATATTGTGATTTAGCCGTGCGCTATGTGAGGTGGTGACATTGCTATTGTTGATTTTGATAGTGTTGTGGCATATGTGCACGTGTGGTGTGAGTTGATTATTATATTGTGGTATTGATGCGCATGCAGTAGTATAAGGATAGGGGTTGAAATGCATGTGGCGATATAAGGTGGGATTTATACGTGTGTTTCTAGTAAGAGAATTACTTGAAGCCCACGCAGTGAGATAAAGGGGATAAAACGTGTGTAGCTATTTCGGAAAAAATATTTTTAAATAAAATGTAAGGCGCACGATGTGATAAAAGGAAGATTTTGATTGTGATTTGCGAAATATGTATATGAGGTGTGGTACCTCGGTTGGGATTTCTTGTTGTTCATCCTTCATTGAAAAGACTTGTTTTGAAAGGTTATTATGTTTCCTTTATCTTTTTTACTTGTATTCTTTAGATACTTGATCACTTATTATTCTTATCATATGTTCACTGCTCGTTGTTCTTTATTGCCTTATCTCTGTTGTTAGCCTTATATCGTTGTTGTACTGTCTTGTTGTCATTTATTTTCTTACTTTCCGTTATAAGGTTATGTTAATATTCTGTTCAGGTTTTCTATATCTAGTAGGTGTCATGACCTGACCTCATCACTACTCTACCGAGGTTAGGCTTGATACTTACTGGGTACCGTTGTAGTGTACCCATGCTACGCTTCTACACATTTCTTTTGTGCAGATCTAGGTACTTATGCTCGTACCAGACGCTAGTGATTGCACTCAAATTTTGTGGAGACTTCAAGGTATACATGTTTGACGTTCGTAGGCCTCAGAGTTACCTTCTAGAGTTTTTACGCTACTGTTCCTTTTGCTTTAAATCGTATTGTATTAGAGATGCTTAGTATATATTTTAATAGAGCTTATGATTCAGTTCCACCGGTTTTGGGAATTATTTAACTGTGTTCCATATTGGTTTAATTATGATTGTTATCAGTTTAGTTTAATATTCTTGTCGCTATTTCTAATAAATTCTCAATGTGTTCAGGCTTACCAAGTCTGAACGACTAGGTTCCATCATGACTACCTAAGGTGGGATTTTGGGATCGTTACATTGGTTGTGATCCGAAATATTTAAGTATGATTCGGCCGCGTTCGACAGAGTTTGAAACTTAAGAGTATGATTTTGATCTTTGATTCTTGATTTTGATATTATTTATGATGTTTCAGTAACATGAGAGGGTATCCCTAGGGGATGAATCCTTATCCACATGTTGCATGGACAACTCGTGTGCTATAACTGCACGAACAACTCACGTGCCATAATTATAAGAACTGTACGGACAACTCATGTGACTGAATAACTTCACCCAAACGGACCACTCACGTGTTGTCAATCCAGTACATAAAATAGAAAGCATAAACAAGAATATATGTATACGAATAACGGATATCAAATCACATACTCATGGACTGAGGAAAATAACATGCTGCAGTTATAAGACTTACATAACCAATCCTTCCATAATCCGCTACAATTCTCAATCCTTAGTCACGCAATGAACCCGAAAATCCTTAGACACCACACATTAGGTCTTTAACCCACTCGAACCATCCTCGAGAGTCGCCCACTCTAGCCTAGTCCCAGATACATAACCAAACAACTAGTGCTCCATTAGCACATGAATACTCTGAAAGAAGCATCCGAATGAATTCTTTTCCCTTGCACATCCAATCAAATTCGTTGCCCGAGTTACCCTTGATGCCCCCTTCTCAACTCATAACTAATACACTATCATACCGAAATCTAAAAGCTACAAAAACACATGACCATGTGACCCAATCATCGATGTTGCACTCTATTTTTCACAAGTCAAAACAAAATACAACATGTGTTTCCTCTGAATTTGATAAAAAAGAGTCACCACCTAATATTTAAGGTATAAGTGTGAAAATCATTGTCTTAGTGGTCTACTAACCAATGAGATTTGAGCAAAGGTTCTAGTTGTTCTAAGGGAAAGGTGTTAGGTATCCCTTAAATTCTACATGAGGTAGCTCCTTAAACTTAAGCAAGATAATGGGAAAGAAATGTTTATATCCTAGTTGATTAGAGGTTAAACTTGCTAAATAGGATTTTGTAAAAGTGAGAAAAAGGTTTTAAGTCTTGTTCGAAAATCTATCTCTTACTTTAAAAAAGAATGTATATCTTCTTTGAAATGGTAAAACGCAGTTTGATAACCTTTGTAATATACTTTGTGAAATGAATGATTATTCCAAAAAAGTTTGTAAAGGGAACGACGGGTATACCCTATTTATTTATTGAAAAGTTGTCCCAGTAAAAGCCCCTTGTGTTTTTCAAATATTGTTGATCTAATTCCTTTTGAAACTACTTGTACACGATTGCTTTAGCGTTAAAATAGTTTATGTGCCTAAAGACCTTTCAAAGGAGTTGTTCCCATTTCGACTTGTTCAAAGTTGTTTCCTTTTAAACTTATACAGGTTTTGTTGATTCCTATAACCAAATCAAAACTCATTAAAGATACAATTAGCTTCAAGAGCGTTCGAATTTAAAAGCACTAAGGTTGATTAAAAATGATTGGTCTTTGCAGTCACAATTAACTTGTATCTATTACATTCTGATTTACCTAAGATCTGCGCAGTCAAGATAGAAACAAATATCCAATAATAGTCTTAATCATCCAAAGACATATATACAAAAAAACAAAATGATAACAACAACATATATTTAGGCAAAGGAAAGAAGGTTGGACTCTTCTATATTGGGGTGGCAAAGCAACCAGGCATAGATTGACTCTGAGCAACAACAAATTTCAGTTGATGACCAGGAAGCGGTCCAATGCCCTGAATTTGCGCATGATTTCTCGGGGAACTTAGCTGGCCCAATTATCATGCAAAGAAAAGAGAAAAATTAATTAGCAAGTGTAAACATAAAAGGTAAAGTAAGATAAAATTGTAATGAATAAGAACATGATCTAAAGAATATGGTAAAGTCAAATTTCATTTGTGTTAATCCTGTGAAGACTAGCTAAGGTCAATGACTATGGGATTAGAGTAAACCATATTTATTTATAAGGTTCCCCTATGAATTCCCGACACTTTGGAGTTCACGAGGGTCTCACGGACCCCGAGTTGTGCATGTGCTAGGGAAGGGTTCATTAATCTTAAAGTCAATCTCACACCAAAATACCGTCAAACACTGAACCTCACTCTTATTCAAAGGTTTAAGCACAAATAAGTATTGACTAAGAATTTCAACTAACATAGAACACACCAGCACAAGTACAGAAAGTTCCATAGCATATTTAGAGGGGTTGAGTCACACAGTGATATTAACAGCCCAAATGAGTGTTGCGGAAGCAAAATGTATATAGTGTGAATGAGTCACAACTACTATACCAAAGATTAT
>AWOL01S0023935.1:596-21089 GCA_000715115.1 Nicotiana otophora
ATCTTTCGAATTTAAAGAATTAATTATCTCTGCTTGTTAAGGAATTATTGTTATCCCTGTAAATGAGGCTAATTAATAGATGGGAAATTGTTGCATTTGAAGGAATTTAATTATTTTTGTTGGTTAAACAAAGTATTGTTATATTCTGTGAATCATGCTGATTTAGATATTTTAGTTTTATTTCAATTATTATTATTGACCCATAGTGAGTGTCAAAGTCGGTCATCTCGTCTCTACCACTTCGAGATTAGGCTTGATACTTACTGGGTACACGTTGTTTACGCACTCATACTACACTTACTGCACTTTTTGTGCAGGATCTGAGGCAAGTATTAGTGGAGGACCTATCGCCTTACACCCACGTTATCCATAGGTATAGTGGTGAGCTGCCTTTATGAGCCGTTCTGCAGCTACCGGTGTCCATTCTTATATATACATTCTGTCTATTTTTATTTCATACAGTATTTGAGGTTTTGTATAATCTACTAAAATGGTCATACACTTGTGACACCAGGTCTTGGCACACACATTGGTTGAATTAGGAGTTGCTTATTTTCTTGGTTATTTTAAATTACTGGTTGGCTTGCCTAGCTGTAGTGTTAGGCGCCATCACGACCTATAGGTGAAATTGGGTCTTGACAGTAAGAGCCTAAGTATTTCCCTAGCAAAGTCGCTATGCTGTCGCGCCCCATTTTCTTGCGAAAGTGGATTTTAACATGTGACAGCGCTTTTAAATGGGTATTAAAAGAGAAGAGTCGCCACCTAAGGATTTTTAAGGTGCGTGAGGACACCTATTTGTGAATAACTCTGTTTGACTAGTCAACGTCACCAAAGATCGGGTAAGAGCTCAAATTGGCTCAAAAAGAAGGTGTTAGGCACTCTTCGAGGTCCACAACTGTGGGTCCTGGCCGAACTTAAGACTATGGGGATTATAATTAGGCAAGATAAACAAAGAGAGTACGGGTCAAATGAATTTATTAACACAATGAGAAGTAAGGATTACAAGGATATAACTATTAAACCTATATTAGATTTTAAATGAATAAAGAAGAAGGGTCCTAAGATTTTTAGCCTAAAGGATCACCCCGTGCAACATAAATAATACTTCGCAACTCCATTGAGGCAGGGAGTTACTCATATGATTCAGCGGGTACAAACTATCATCTCCTGCTACCCGATTACTATGTTAAAGTTGTTTACCTAAGCACTCTAATTCAATTCTAACTCGTGCCCTATGCGTGCACTACCCGTCCCATGCCTATGGTCCAGGAGGCATTGGACCTCTATTTAGGGTGGTTCTAGACTTAACTTAGGCTTCTCATAATGATAAAACTAGGCGACATACAAAACAAATTGGACTTCAAATGAGAGCAGTTAAAGGCTAAAATTAGCCTCCACGCTTAGACAACAAATGCACGTAAAATAGGTTCTCACGTTGATCATTGGACAGTTTCAGAACTGAAGCCAATTAGAAATCATTAAGCCCTATAGACATGGTTTCTATGTGACCTTGGATTCAAACGCGCATATATGACATTACTGCTTCTAGTGGCTTAGACGAGGAAGCGGTAAACCAATTGCTGTTAACGTTGGTTTTAGATACCAGTTTTAGAAACGTGACATTGTCCTAAAGACATGATATCTAATAGTGGCATAGTTAAGCAAATGAAAATAGTTCTGGGAACCCAGCCTTGACAAGGGGATAAACAATATTAAGCGAATGACAATATCCTATAGGTAAGATCTCTAACAATTGACAATCGAACCTTGATTTTATAACACTTTACCTCTATGAGCAGGTTATCTGGGCGGAGAAATAACAATAACAGTAGTGTCATGCCCCGAAATCGTGGAGTGCGACCGGCGCTCAACCGAGTAAACGCAGTCGAGCAAGCCTAATTTACATTAACCTCTCATCATTACTCATGCATGATGTACCATAACATAATAAAATCTTGACTTTCATATTAAATACACTTGGCTCAATGGCCCATATTTTCTTTCTCATGGTGGTTACACAACTCTATAAATAGCTGTAAATACTGTGAACATTAATACAAGACAAAACTCAAATCTTTAATTACATGACCCACAATGTACATGGAACTTCTATGATAATGGATACCTATATACATAAAATGAACTAGACCCAAACACCGACTAGAATTGTAGCGGGCTCACCATAAGCTGAGTAGTGAAGAAGATCCCTATAAAAGATAAATAACATCCCGTAGAAGTATACCTGCATCCATTAAAAGATGCAGCATCCGCGACAAAAGGGACGTGAGTACATGTGGAATAGTACTCGTATGTCAGGCAGTCAAAACAACATATGAAAATACGGTAACTCAAATAAGAGGCAATTAAAGTACATCAAGAAACTATGAAACATCCAATAAAATCACATTTCAAGTCTTATTATACTTGCATCATTCTAACCTTCTTTTAGGATCAACTGCGCCATATGAACTATACGTGGAATACATAATATAATGTAATTGTAACAACATGTACAAACAATGCCAACGAAAGTGTCACCTTCCTCCCTTAATTTAGACATATACATTTCGTTGACCATCCTTAGTGTTCACATATCATATTATACACCTATGCGTCTCATAGACCATTCATAGCGTTCAATTACACGATACAAATGGACCTATTCAAGGTCTTGGAAATACAATATGAATATGATGAATCATGGTAACAACAAATGGGCTTAGATAGACGTTAACGTCAACCAAATTTATTAAGAGCTTCCATTCAAATTTATCGATATTAAGTCACAGATCCTTTATAACTACCCTAACACAAAGAGGCGATGTCGCCTCACCCCAACATACGCGGGTGGAGGTGTATCACGATACCACAACCTCTACACTAAGCGACCCTGCCGCCTTACCCCAATATATGTGGGTGGAGGTATATCACCATACCACAATCCCAACACAAAGTGGCCCTGTCGCCTCACCCTAATATATGTGGATGGAGGTGTATCACAATACCACAATCCCAACACAAAGCGGTCATACCGGCTCACCCCAATATACGCAGGTGGAGGTGTATCACAATAATACAATCCCTACACAAAGCAGTCCTACCACCTCACCCCAATATACACAGGTGGAGATGTATCACAATACCACAATCCCTACACAAAACGGTCATATCGCCTCACCCCAATATATGCGGGTGGAGGTGTATTCCACAATACCACAATCCCTACACGAAGCGGTCCTACCGCCTCACCCCAATATATGCGGGTGGAGGTGTATTCCACAATACCACAATCCCTACACGAAGCGGTCCTACCGCCTCACCCCAATATATACGGGTAGAGGTGTGATCCACAATACCACAATCCTAACACAAAGCTGTCCTACCGCCTCACCCCAATATATGGGGTGGAGGTGTATTCCACAATACCACAATCCCTACACAAAGCGGTCCTATCGCCTCACCCCAATATATGCGGGTGGAGGTGTATTCCACAATACCACAATCCCTATACAAAGAAGTCCTACCATCTCACCCCAATATATACGGGTGGAGGTATATTCCACAATACCACAATCCCTACACAAAGCGGTGCTACCGCCGCACCCCAATATATGCGGGTGGAGGTATATTCCACAATACCATAATCCCTACACAAAGCGGTCCTACCGCCTCACCCTAATATATGCGGGTGGAGGTGTATTCCACAATACCACAATCTCTACACAAAGCGGTCCTACCGCCTCATACTAATATATCCGGGTGGAGCTGTATTCCAATCACAATACCATATATAAACTCAAAGCAACATCGTTTGCCATTACATTTAACGTCGTAATTACTCATATCATTGGAATATTTCATGTTCATATTCACGCTCATCATGGAGAAACACAACTCATTATATTAGCGCATGCATGGTAAATCAATAAGTCAATTTTAATGGCACATGGGCCCAATTCCTTTTCTTAAGGTTCATCGTCATTTATTAATGAACATATCCCTTCTATCTTATTATTCACTCCCTTGACCTCTTGAGGTCATTATCTAGGTTCATGACTCTTGGGGACTTAACAATTAAAGTCATTTACATATATTAATTCAGAAGCATACAACTATAGTGGAAACCATTGGGGCATACAACACTTCGAAATTCTCTTTTAGGCAACGAACACATTTCATACTCACACTATCACTTACTTGTACTTGCCATGGGTGATCATATAACATTAAGAGCATTTAAAACATTTAGGAACATAATATCCTTTACTCTCAAGAACACAAGGGCTTATAACACATTGGAAACAAAAGTACAAATACGTACATCTCATAACCTTTCACACCCTATATCACGTAATCCGTACTTTCAACCACTTACAACATTATTATTTCATTGGCTCTCTTGGCCATACACAAGATTCTTCTTTCATGGCATAATGGCCGTGTTTCATATTCCACTTTTCACCCCTTTCAATTTCAAAGATCACCATCAAATATCAACATGTAGAATATTTCATAAATCATATACTTCAAATCCATTTGAAATGGAAACTTCAAACACAAATGGTTACTTCCCAAAGAATGAGGCATACCAACCAGCAATTGAAACACACATCAAAATCATAAACAATCAATACACCATTTATTCTTGCAATACTCTTCCCCAGAAATGAAAATGTACAATTTCAACACATGAGTATATAGTACTCAAATCACCCTGGATATATTTATAAAGCAAAGCATTAGCTAAAGCAGCCACTTATGGGCATGAATTGAGTACAAAAGCTTTGAGGCAATTCTATTTTCGAAGTCCTTTTTAAATAATTGAGCCGAGTTTCATTTCATATTCTTTATCACATCCTCTCAAAGCAGTTGCACTACTAGCCATAATCATAACTTAAATTTTTGGCACGTTGGCCACACTCTATATCCCCAATTCACTTATTTCACTTCCAACCATCTTTATAGATTATCAACAATAAGACATTTACAAATCAAGGCTTTAGGTACATATATGAGCAATTAAGAATCTTAGGAATATTGAGATTGTTTCACACAATTTGGCCTCATAACCTTCATTTGGAACATGACGTAAAGACATAGCATTTTAATACACATATCATTCTTGAACACATTCCCAAAGGGTAACATAATGTGATAGGAACATTTGGGACAAGTTTTGATTACACAATTCTCATCACTTTGCTTATTCGGGACAATCGAATATATTGGGAACAACTCGAAACATAGAATAAGGAACTTGAGACAAACATACTTGGAACTTACGGGAACATCATGGAATTCAATTCCAAGAGAGAAGGTTTGCCCAACATACCTTGCTTTGAGCTTTCCTTAAATTACTACAAAGTTTCGAAAATTCTAGCAATCCCAATCTATTTTGAGACATAACAAAATTGAACCATTATTAGGAAGCTATTCACGGTCTCAGCTCATTTGAGCATTGTATCAAACACTAGGTATGCATATTTAACTACAAAGTTCTTCTACAAGATTTCCTTCACTCCACAACCCAATGTTTACTTATTTGAGCTTAACAAAATTCTCACAAATCTTATTGGTACATTCATGTATAAATAATACTCTTATACCCAAGAATCATACCCTTAATCAACCATCTTCTACCCAAATTCGAAATTGAAAACTAGGCTATGGAACCCTTACCTCTTAGATGAAGAACTTGAGGGACTTCTTGTTGGATTTCAAGGCTTGAACAAGATATCGATAAACAAATCACTTGAGATTCTTCCTCTCTCTAGAACACTCTCACTTCTCTCTAAAAATATCAGATTTTTGCTCCAAAATGAGCTTCAAGGGTTATTTATCCAAGTTGGGTCGGGTTATAAAGATAAAAGAATGGATACTCCGAAATTTTGGACTGGGCTACAGACCTTTCCTTGCGAGGCTAAATCCTGGTCTTAGAATGCTACATGCTTGGCCTCGCCAGGCTAAAGCATGGCCTTAGCGTGCTACAGACCTGGCCTCGCCAGGCTAAAGCCTGGCCTCGCGAGCTCTGTAGCGAGCTACAGGCTAGCCTTTGGGTATTTGACCATAACATTTTGTAAGAATGTCCAAATGATGAATGGTTTGAAGCGTTAGAAACTATACTCAAAGGGATTTAATTTGATTGGTAGATCACCTCATAAGTCATTATAGTTTGGTAGTAGAATGCGTTTGAAGTATGATCTTGTGCGAATTGAGACATCCTTTTCACCTAATGTATCCTACTTGTTCCACACTAATTCTTTCCATTCACAAAACTCCTTAGTATGTTCCAACACACCTTAAACATATACTTTTCATTTCGAAATAATGTGGTTCTATCCTATGGGTCTCCTTTAAAACTATAACACGTTATTCCCAAATACCGTTGGCGTACTTTAAAATATTAAATCATTAGAGAAATTTTCCGGGGCCTTACAAGTAGCTAATTGATTAGTCAAGGTCCTATAGGTATGATTTCTAAGTGAAAATAGAACATAAGCTAGTGAGATCCTATAGGCAGGGTATCTAATGAATATGCTATAATCATACAAATCGAAATAAAGTTCACTGGCATTTATTTCCTGTATGCTGTCTAGTAGCACACAACAGTAGAATAAATAGAGGGTTTACCCCCGTGCTTTGATGGTAGACAATTTATGTGAGTGTTTGAGTTTCCTAAAGGCATGATTCTACCAGTGGAAGTTAAATGGCATATACATCAAGTTGGATAACAAGTAAATCACATGAATCCTATGGACATGTTTTCTACCCTTACATGCAAATATCAGAGTATACCCGTTCCCTATTTTCACTATCACCCCAATTGTTCATTACAGAGTTATTACAGACTCAATGATAAACGTAATTACAAAATATTATACAAGCAATGCCAGCAGGCCATGGCGGGCCCAAAAGGAAATACCCAGCATTGCCTGGGCCTTCAACAACTCTCACATAGCATACCCAGATTCCTAATATGGAACTAAATTCATCAGCACAACCCAGAAGCCATAGGAGAACTCAAGCCAAACCAAAACAACCATAGATTGACCAATATTACCCAGACATTGAATCACTTAAACCAACCAGTTTACATATTCAGTAGGCAGTAGGAAGAAATAGTTGAGTGTCAGAGATAGCTCAGGTCTCAGTAGTAAAGAGAGTGGCTAAAAGATCCCACATCCTAGTGTGTCAGAGTTCACAAGGTTCTCATATGGACCCCGAGCAGTGCTCACACTAAGGAGGTCAGTAGTAAGAATCTTGGTGGCCTTGGCTTTCAGCCGGCCAAGAATTATAGGTTTAGAATAGCACAAGTAACAACTGAGAGGGAGTAGGCAGTGGTGAAGGGACAGAAGTTGAGGAAATACACTTATAGTTTAGAAAGCAAACATAGCAAAATTGAGAACACAGAACAATTAATCAAAAAGGTCAAGAAGATTTAGAAGCATGTGCAACACTTAGCAAAAATAACACATTGGCAGAAAGCACATTGGGAGTTAGAGGAGAATCAAGTTCCCTAAGATTACAAGATCAATCAAATTATCATACTAAGGTGCATATTATCAAACAAGTCTAAGTGGGGCACTAACTTAAAAGGTTTAAAGCTTAAAGGTCCAAATTATGCTAAGGATTCATCACAATATCATAAGACAACCATGTTAACTTATATCATGAAGCAGAAAAGTATCAAACATGGTATGGAAACACAAACTAAGATAACCATTCTAAAGGTTTCAAACAGTTACTAAGGATATAGGATTAAGCAAAATAGAGATATGCTATGAGACAGATCAATAGGGGAGCAGATCATAGTCGATAGAAAAGGACTTAACATAGATTAGAACACATTACATGTGCAAGTCTATCATTGCAGAGATTCAGAACAGAGTGGGAAAACAAGCTCATGTCAAATAGGAAACGTAGGCATTCGGGTATTGATATAGTAGACTAATGCACTTAAGAGGGTTCAAATAATTCAAATTAGGCATAAACATGTCTCAGAACTGGCAGCATTAGGTAAAATTAAATACTAAAAAGGTTCAAAACAAAGGCAAAACTAATCAAAGTTGCACGCAAAAGTAGACCAAAAACTCAATTAAGCTATGAATTTCAGAGGTAAGAATGTGCGAATCATAAACACATAAGAACGAAATTGCAAAGCCAAGTGACTTACCAGTTAATCGGACAATAAGAAAGAAAACATTCCATAATATTTCTGAGTACCAACAAAGAACAAGAACCCAAAATCTCAATACGTCAAAGTTCCCAAGGGTCGCACCAAGAAAAGGTTGAAAAGTCAAATCCCGGTGGCCTTGGCTTTCAGCCGGCCAAGAATCAAGGCGTAGAACAAGAGAATAATAAAGTGATAGCTCCAATGTTTAGTGAAAATCTAGCGATTAAGGTCCCTCCTAAAGAGGAATGGCGAGGGGTTTATATAGTTGTAGAAATCCGGCAAACAAACAAGGCAATACTATAAAATTAACGTAAATAAGGAAATAATATCAAGCAGAATCAGTAAAAGTCAGATTAGGGAAAAACTAGGTAAACCCTAATTGACAGAAATCAGAGATTGGCTGGAGATCTTGGCTAATCGAACCCGTATAGCCTCGCCATGATGCATATAGACGAGATATCGTCCAGATTTTGAAGGGTGAAGCTAATCTCCCTTGATTCAGAGGTTTACACTTGACAAAATAGAGCAAGTACTTATGTAACATCATGGAGAAACACCCAATAACGAAGGAACACTTATTTGGTAAGTAAATAATGGGGGAATCCCATTATTAGTGGGATTAGGAGAGGTAATTAAGAGGAGGTGACTAGGGTTCTTCAGAAGAGTGAAGGGGATATTGAGCGTTTAGGGGCGGCAGGTTGGTAGAAATGGGCTAGAGTTTTGGGTAATGGGTAATATAAAAGAACGGGTAGGTTAATTATGGGCCGTTGATTATTTAAGATCAACGACCAAGATCAAACGGGGAAACAGGACGGGTTATTAAGCGGGTCACGACCGGGTTGGGTACAATGATCGCTTGGTTTGGGCTTGGGGTTTATTGGGCTAAGGTGTTGTGCCATTTTGGTCCGAACAATTGGTTTAAATCTGGACTACTATTTAAATATGCAAAGTTTATTAAAAATAATTTATAAAAAAATGATTAATAAATAAATAAAAATATTAATTATGCACTAAAATAATTATAAATAATAATTTAGCTTTATCAAAAAATATAAAAATACTATTTTGACATAAATAGCATAAATAAAAGCAATTATGGATGAGTATAGGCTATTACTACAAAATTATGCAAATTGCTTAAAAATGCTATTGTAATTATATATAATGAAGTAAAAATATTTGAAACATGTATTATAGGTGCAAAATAATAATTTTAGGTAACTATGTCATCACAAAATAATTTGAAGGAGTAATTAATAATTATTCAAGTAATTTAAGTACAGGAAAATCAATTTAAAAGCTCTAGAAATTATGGAACATTATAAAACATGCTCGTATAGATTTGTAAGATAAATAATGATGCAAAAAAAATGATGTTTTGAAAGTATATATATTAATTGAGAAAATATGAGGGCAAAATTCGGTATCAACACCCGGTCCTCATAAATACTTGAGAACGGGGCTTTACTGGCCCGCAACACAAGCTTTATCAGTCCCCCCGGAAGATTTGGGGACTGTATAAGCGTAGAAGATGGTCGATGGTGAACGAGAACCCATCGATTTTGTTCACAAAGAACCGGAGGAGGATCACGATCCTCTAGAGCGACGGGTAAATCTGGCCTAGGCACATGTTGTACCTTTTTGCAGAAATCCAAAATGACCGGATCCACCGGGCCCAATATAAAGGGATAAGTGTAAACACTTAGGTATTCCTCGACATGGGTGGTAATGGCTTTATCGGGGTCGGGGACTACTATGTCCTTATAGGCCCAGTTGCATTCTTTTCGGACCATGGGGAGGATCTCTTCGGTGATCAAACAGATGTATCTCGAGACTTCCTCACACCGACCTTGACCGAACATCTCCCGGGGATGAGCATTTTCAAAGGGGGTTCAGGTACTGGTTCATCGACGGCAGCGCGCGAAACGGTCTCCTCGACCTCAGTAGCCGGTCGCCAAGTAGAAAGATTTTCTTTCAGGTGAACGGTTTTGGAAGTCTTTGCCATCTCTTTAAAAAATAAAGGAAAGTCTGAGAAAGGCGGAGAAAGAAAGGAAAATTGAAGGATTAGACTTGTTGGCTTGAGATGAAGATGGGTAAAAATTCTTGCAAAGGGACTCGAATAACCAGGGTAAAAATGCTAAAAAGTATTGAAATCTTAAAGGTTCGAGGGTAAAAGGTTTGGATGTAAAGTTAAAATGAAAAAATGAGGGGATATGTGTAGTAGTTCAGCGTCGCTTTGTATCTAGGGACGGCTGACCGGCGGCTGACATGCATTTAATGCCATTAAGACTTGATTGACGAGACGTTTAAGTTGTTTTGTCATTTCTGTCACGGTGTATCAAAGTAAGAATCGGAAGCTCATGTCGTTTCTTATCGTTCATTCTCCGAAAAACGAGGGGTCTATATACGGGTGAAATCGAGCTCATAGTGCATCCTAGACTCCGACAAGATAAGTCAGGATCGAGATATGGCAATAAGGGACAGAAATCGAGCCAAAGTCCCACTGGGCTAGAACCCGGGGGCATGACGCTTGCCTTTGAAGATATCGAGGTCATGATCCCGGAATTGGTCCTAGCCTCGAACGACTTCAAAGAACATTGTCAAACAATCCATCATAGCCACATAAGGCCAAAATATCCGTGACCGGCCCAATGTTACGGCGGGAATCTCGTCACATATCGATAAGGAACCGACAATCAGCGAATCAGAAGAGTTTTTTTACCTTTTATAGAGTTGTACCTAAAATAGGACTCCCCTACTATATAAAGGGGGACTAATAATCCATCTGACAAATTGTAACATGCACTCAAAAACAAGTACTCTGCACAAGAGACTGCCGTTGTTTCTATATTACTATATCTTGTAGATATTTATATGTATATCATAGGCGGAACTAGGATTTGAAGTTTGTAGGTTCTTAACTTGACACCGAACTCATAGCATGTTTTAATTACTGGGTTCACAATTATATATTAATACAAATTTAATAAATTTTCTAATACAAATATAAAGTCTATGCAAAAGCTAGTGAATTCGGCCGAACCCATAAAGGATACCCTACCTCCACCCCTGATGTATATACGGGTTATGGTGCCTCCTCACTAGACAACATTGGTCCGCCTTCGACTTTGATGTGTGAGGTTTGTATGAATGGTCTGAAGTTAGGCATTGGCATAACTTAACTTTAACTTGCGATTTTCAACTTTAGATCGCATATTTATTAATTCTAAGGTTGACAAATTATAAGAATTTTGTATATTTCGACTATTCTGTAAATAGTGTCCTAAAAATAGCTATTTGTGCACTTTGTCCCTTATATTTTCAGCAATTCTTCTGATTTTGAGAATAAAAGGTCCACTTTCAAAAAGTGATTTGCTCGAAAAAATTATGTGTGATCTGTACTTTAAGAAATTAAATGATCAATGAAAATTGAGAAAAGGACAAATATTTCTCAGCGTCCAAAATGCAAGCAAGTATTTAAAACCGCCGATTTCCACGGCAAAACTTCCCATGCAGGATAACTTCGGATAAATTTGTCATTTGTTCCCCTCTTGGATTACGTAGAATTCTCTTATTTCGATCACATTAAGATTTACACATCAAAATCATACATCTTTTGTGTTGTAACCAAAAAATCATGCATCTTTTATGCTGTGTCACCGCCGTGGCTGACAAAAATACGGCGGCAGTACGTCTTCGTCCACCGCACGCGGCTGCTCCGATGAACGTAAATGATAATGTAGGAAATGGAATTTGTGGAATACTATACAAATGGGTAAATTTTGGTAAAGGATGGCGACCCCGTTGGTTTGTTCTACATGATGGTGTGCTTTCGTACTACAAAATTCACGGACACAAGAAAATTGTGATTAATTTAGAAATGGTGAAAGGATTCAATGTTTTAGGGAAGAAATCATTTCGGTTTATTAATAGCTCTAAATCAACTCCTCACAAATCCCTCAGCCGCAAACCATTAGGTGAAATCCACCTCAAGGTATCTTATTTATAGTGGATTAGATGATAATGTTCTTTTGCAAAAACATATTATGCTTTATAGATTGTGTTTTTTGCCTTTGTTCTAAAAGAAAAATGATGGTTTTCGGAATACAAGGTCAAAAGATCTAATTTTGGGTCTTAATTCCAATATGAATTCTTAATTATCTGAAAAGTTAATTTATATTTTTAGAAATTGTATAAAAGATGGTATTCCCTTTGTTTCATTTTATATGTTTTACTAGGCGCGGAGCTTAGAAAAATATATATAGAGAACTTCTAATACTTTTTATTTGTGTTCGCATAATATTAGTATGAGATGAACTTAGATAGAGTTACATGGTCGTTGAGTAATAGCTGATACCAACTTGTTTGGGATTGAAGTGTACGTAGTTGACTCATGACTGAACACGGAATTTAAAAAAGAAAGAAGGACGTTTGACATATACGAGCTAACGTTAGCTCGTACTGTTAAACATGTCGTAATATTTATATGACTATATAGGAACATGTTTTAAAGGAAAAAATATATCGAATCGCCATACAAAATAGTATTGAGAGAGTTGTATGTTCTTAAACCATGCATGTTTCCCTAGACAAAAGTTGTCTGCCAAGATCAAATTTTTATTGGTAACATGAATTTCGATTTTGGGTGGGATATTTTAATTAATACTACTGTCTGTATAGGTGTCATCAGTAATGGGAAGTTGTTCAGATGAACGGCGGTTTTTGATAAATGTTGGGAAGAAGAAGCTGCATTTGAGGGCGGAGACTAAAGAGGACAGGTTAACATGGTTGGAAGGATTGGTTGCAGCTAAGAAGTCATATTTAACAAGTGATTTTGTTCATATGCCAAGAATGAACACTAATTGCAAGGTTGCAACCCAAGAGAGCAAGATGAAAGGTTAATCTCATGAATCTTTTGGAAAACTCTAGCCATGAATATATTGTTCTTTCTTTTTCTCTATTCCTTTATTTTGTTCTTTACTTGATTTTCTCATAGTTTTAAGTGCTACTTGAAAGTATAAGAGGGCGGTAAATTATAACTAAATTAAAAACTTAGTCGACTCAGAAGAGAATTACTCGACTTTACTTTATCAGCATGTTTGATTGATGATGAAAATAAATTGCAAGGAATTTAAAAGTTGAGAATATAGGAGTTTTATACTGGTTCAATATCGGTGTGGTACCTACCTTTAGTTCCCTTGGGTCACAAGGGTTCTCTTAGATCTTCAATAGTTTATTACAGTAGTAGTGGTTTTTGGATCGCTTACCACTAACGATTTTCAGCAACGATGTTTTACAAACTTGACACAACTCTTATTTTGTTTCCTAACACTTCCTATCTTTTGAGACACTAGTAAACTCAGGAATACTGTGTTTGTGCTAAGAACTAGAAAGGCATAGAAAATAGTGGTAAGTTGCGTAGTTGAATTCTGGAGTCTAGCAATCTTCTTATACGAGAATCGTGAGTAGCCCTTGCAGATTGACCCTTTATTGAGGCACAAAATATTCTAAGAGATTTGACCCAAGGGGTGCCTCAAACTCCTGCTCAAGAGATGGGTTGGATTCATTATCTTCCTTCTTTTCGCATTCATAATCAAGGGAGTGATTTGTGGTTTGACTTGTTTGATCAATCTTCACAATCTCCGGATTCCAAATCGATCCTTGAAGTAAGGAGTATATTTATATAGCGACTGCACTTGATCTTGTTTCCTTTTTGATGGCCTTGACATCCTTTGATTTAGCATTGTCTTTGCTTCACTTGATCTTGTTTCTTTTCTGATATCCTTGACATGTTTGACTTCCTTTGATTGAGCATTGTCCTCCTAAATTTCTGCAATTAAACAGATACAATTAGATTTTCACTATTGTCATCATTGAAACTTAAGTGTAATAATCTCCCCCTTTTTGATGATGACAATAAAAAAGAGTAAACATAGTCCACTTCCCTTTCATGTCCTAAAATGCTGCCCCCCTGAGTTGTTTCCTTGAACTGAAGTACTGCTTCCCCTGAGTTGTTGCTTTGCTTTACTCTCATGTTTCTCCCCCTTTGACATCAATCAAAAAGAAAGAAGCAAGTGTAGATAAAACAAACATAACAGAGTAAATAATGAACATAGTAGTTAGGGTAGTAGATATTATGCCTTCAGCAGAGGCACATGGTGATGGTTCTTACAGGCCAAAGCAAACGAAATACTAAAACAAAACAAACAAAAAGCAAAAAGATTATTTTAAACACACACACAAAATTGCCTTAGTTCCTCTCCAGAAAGTATTTCTGGGTATTGGTCACTTTGGTGCAGAAAGAGTCATAAGAGGTTTCAACTTCTTTGGTGAGTTTGTCCATCTTCTCTGTCATGGAGTTGAATGCCCTGATTCCTTGCCTCCTTGTGGTTTCCATGTCCATCCTGAGCTTAGCCACGTCTGTACATGTTTCTTTGGTGACTTCCCTGATCTTGTTTACTTGTTCTTTCATTGTAGTGAGCATGGGTTTTACCCCATCTAGTCCTTGCTGAATCTGCTGTAGTTTTGTAGTAGCAGTTGACTGAGGCTCAGTTGGTTCAGTGGTTGGCTCAACCTGTACTGTAGTGCTTTCAACTTGGCACGTCTGACCCATCCATCGTCAGTTAAGGTGTAACCCATCATAGCAAAAGTTGTCTTATCATAGATGCTAGAAATGTACTTCGGGAAAAAAAGGTGCCAAATCAACCTTCATGACCTCAAGAATGTGTGAGATGAGCAAGCCATAGGGTAAACGAGCAGCAGAAGAAGATATGTCCTTGATACTTTCAAGCATATACTGACGAATCCACACAAACCAGTCAAGCCTTTTATTGTTCATAAGGCAGTAAAGAACAAAGATATACCTAGTAGTCAAAGTGCTGAGAGACCCAGTCCTAGGAAGGAGAGTAGTAGAAATCATGTGGGCTAACACACGGTGTTCAAATTTAAGACTTTTGGGACCAATGTCGGGAGGGTTTCCAGATAGAAAATTTTTGCCTCTTCTAAAGTGACTTCAATGTCTTTTGGCTAGGAGTTTTACACAAAAACATCATATCCATGAAACTTAGCAGAAAAAATCTTCTCAAATTGATAAGAATCTAGAACAATACGATTACCTAGAACCATTGAGTCCAAATCATCTTTATCATTAACGAACAAATTTGCATAAAACATCCTCACATGTTCTTCTTACACAGAATTTCCAACAGTATCAAATAGAGGAGAGAGACTTTGAACATCAAAGATAGAAATCACATCACAGTGCAAATTTTTCATAAGAGAGAGACTTACAGAGATTCCATAAGCCATAGATTTAGACTTATAAGACTCAAACCTCGATTTCTCACTTGGTCCATAGAAGTTCAGTTTATCCTCTGGCCCAAAATAAGTGCTTTCCACTTTTCCTTTCTTGCAGGCCTTTTGGTGGTTTGATCCATAGGTCTTTTTCCCGCCTTCTTCTAGCTAATAGGAAGATCCTCCGATGAGTCACTTCTTTCATTATCGGTCTTGAGAAGGTCTGAGTCAAGGGATGATTCAAGGTCGATAGTTTCTTCAGGGTTTTGGGATTTTTGAACATGTCTGCCTCGTCTTGTGAAGGTGGAGGATGAGAGATTTCTCTTAGCCATGGTAGAAGAGTTGGTGAGAAGTGATGAATAATAAGAGAAGAGGAGGGTACTTAACTAGACTTTTAGAAGATTGAAAGGTTGCATCGATTAGAGGAAAGGGTAGGTTCAGATGAAGTGACACTTTTGAGGAGTTGCTTCGGCGGCACCAACGGAAGAATAATTATTGACTCATATCAAATTAATAAACCCATCAATTAAGCAAACTAAAAAGGAAGTAAAATATTTTACAAAAATACGGAAGGATTTTTTACGCAATAGACATAATACCAATCTTTTTATGCAGTAGACAAAATCGTTCTTCCAAAAGAGGTTATATACAAATATCAGCAAGTTGAGACTTAGTACTAATAAATTCTAACAAAATATTACCTTTTTCAACATGATCACAAATAAAATGATTCTTAATTTCTATATGTTTTTCCCTAGAATGATGTACATAAATTTTTTAACAGACATATAACACTTGTATTATCACAAAAAATAGGAGTAGAAGTAAGAGTCAAATCATAATCGAAAAGTTGATGCATGATCTAAAGAATTTAACTTCCAACAGCTAAATACTCTACTTCAGTGGTTGACAAGGCAACACAATTTTGTTTCTTGCTATGCCAGGAAATTAGAGCATTCCCTAGTAATTATCATGTGCCACTCGTACTTTTCTTATCAGTCCTATCGCCTGCAGAATCTGCATCTAAAAAACCTTTTAAATCAAAATTGTTAGAATGAGCATACCATAGTCCTAATTCAGTGGTCCCAATGAGGTATTTAATAATGCATTTAACTGCAGTCAAATGAGATTCCTTTGGAGCTGATTGAAATCTTGCACACTTACAAACGCTGAGCATTATATCTGGTCAACTAGCAGTAAGATATAGTAAAGATCCGATCATCCCTCTATACATTGTTTCATCCACACTTTTTCCATTCTTGTCCTCTTCAAGAGTAGTTGTTAGACTCATTGGAGTTCCAATAGGCTTTGCATTCTCCATTCCAATTTTTTTTATGAGTTCATTGGTCTACTTGGTTTGGCTAATAAAGATTTCTTTGGAAGATTGCTTGATTTGTAATCCAAGAAAGAAAGTTAGTTCTCCCATCATGCTCATTTCGAATTCTCCTTTCGTAATATGAGCAAATGCTTCACATAATACAGAGTTAGAACATCCAAAGATAATATCGTATACATAAATTTGAGTAATAAGATTACCTGAATTTGAGCGCTTGATGAACAAAGTTGTGTCAATATTACCTCGTTTGAAGACTTGATTTAGAAGAAAGGAGCTTAGTCTTTCATACCAGGCTCGAGGGGCTTGTTTGAGTCCGTATAGAGCTTTTGACAACTTGAATACATGGTTTAGGAAACTGTTTCTTACAAAGTCAGGAGGTTGTTTCACAAATACTTCTTCAGATATATATCCATTTAGAAAGGCACTTTTTACATCCATTTGAAATAGCCTGAATCCTTTATGAGCAGCAAAAACAAGTAGAGTTCGAATGGATTCTAATCTTGTTATAGGAGAAAATGTTTCATCGTAATTGATTCCTTCTTGCTGAGAGTAACTTTGGGTGACTAGCCTTGCTTTGTTATGAACTACTTGATCAGATTCATTCAGCTTATTTCTGAAAACCCGTTTAGTTCCTACGACAGAAGCATTGGATGGTTTTGGAACCAAGTCCGACACTTTATTTCTTTCAAATTGATTAAGTTCATCTTTCATGGCTTTGACCAAGTAGTCATCTTTGAGGGCTTCATCAACCTTTTTTGACTCAAGTTGTGATATTAAGGCCATGTGAGAGTTGAGCTTTTGAGATCTTCTGGTAGTGATACCTTCTTGTGGATTTCCAATGATGAACTTGTGGGGATATCCAGGTTCACTTTTCCATTCATTTGGAACATCTATGGCTGGCTCCTTTTCCAATGTAATTGATTGTTCAACAGAAGATGGTTCATAGATTTCAACATGCTCCTCAGTTGATTGATTTTGCTGATTGGTTACCTGATCATGATTGTCTTTTCCTGTAACAACAGACTTTGGGACAATAGAAATTTCCTCATCTTCAGGAAATTTTTCATTCCTCAAGCGAGGGTTAGTATCCACAAAAACTACATGAATGAATTCCTCAATATATAATATTCTTTTGTTGAATACTCTATATGCTCTACTTGAGGGAGAATATCCAAGAAAAATACCTTCATCACTTTTTGGATCAAACTTACCCAGATTGTCCTTTCCATAATTGTGAATGAAGCATTTACAACCAAATGGATGAAAATAATTGATGTTGGGTTTCTTACCATTCCATAGCTCATATGGAGTTTTTTAAGAATGGGTCGAATCAGGCATATGTTGATGATATGACATGCTGTGCTTACAGCTTCTGCCTAGAAGTGGTATGGGAGAGAGTTTTCCACAGTCATGGTTCTTTTCATATCCTGCAGGATTCTGTTCTTATGTTCTACCACTCCATTTTGTTGAGGTGATCTTGGAAAAGAGAAGTTATGAGAAATTCCTTGATCATTACAGAAGTTTTCAAAGGCTCTGCTTTCGAACTCTCCTCCATGGTCACTTCTTATAGCAGAAATATAATATCCCTTTTCACGTTGTACCTTCTTACAGAAGACTTCAAAATTTCTTAGAGCTTCATCTTTATGGCTTAAACAAATAACCCAGGTTAAACGAGAAAAATCATCTACAATCACAAAGGCATATTTTCTACCACCAATGCTAGCAGTTTTAGTTAGACCAAAAGGTCCATATGCAAAGGTTGAAGAGGTTTTGTAGTAGAAATAATATTTTTGATTTTAAACGACGAACGAATTTGTTTTTCTAATTGACATACACCACAAATTTAATCTTTTAAAAAATCTAGTTTTGAAAGGCCAATGGCAAGATCACGTTTAGAAAGTTTTTGAATAGTATGCATGCTAGCATGGCCAAGCTTTTTATGCCATAACCAGGGATCATCAATTATTGTAGCTAAGCAAATTTGATTCCCTAGACTGTCAATATTGCTAAGAGNAAAAGACCAATGGCAAGATCACGTTTAGAAAATTTTTGAATAGTATGCATGCTAGCATGGCCAAGGTTTTTATGCCATAACCAGGGATCATCAATTATTGTAGCTAAGCAAATTTGATTTCCTAGACAGTCAATATTGCTAAGAGTATAGACATTTCTATCTCTACTTCCAGATAAAATAATTTTACCTGATTCGTCTTCAATGAACCAACCATATTTTTTGAATCGAACCTCACAGTCACTATCGCATAGTTGACTGATACTGAGCAGGTTGTAACCAAGTTCGTCTACTAAGTAGACCTCATCTACATCATATGATGAGCTAATGGGAATTCTTCCTACTCCAATTATATTTCCTTTTGATTTGTCTCCAAAAGTGACAAATCCACCATCAAGCTTAGTGATAGATTTGAATAATTTCTTGTCACCTGTCATGTATTTGGAACACGCACTATTGAAAATTCCTTTTCGATTCTTCTTGCGGTGTTCCTCACTATTTCCTTCATCTACCATAAGAACAAGTTCACTTGAATCTTCATCATTGTCGTCATTCATAGCCATGAAGCACATGTTGGAAATTTCTTCATGATCAAATTCTTCTTCATCACTCCAGGCTCCAAAAGACTTTTTCTTTTGAAGGTTTTTGCTGAGTTTCTTTTTCTATTCAGGGCACTCTGCTTGAATGTGTCCATGTTTTCCACATTCATAGCATCTTCCATCATGTTTGTCATTTCATTTCCTATCTTACCTTTTCTGAAGTTTGGCTTACCTCTTCCATTGTTCTTGTTCCTCCTCCTCATGCTTGTAACAACTCTGGAGAGCATAGCAATGTTTTCATCTTGTTCCCCTCCTCCTCCATCTTCTTCAATGTCCGATTCAGCCACAATTGCTTTAAAACGACTATTTTTCTTTTCTATTGATGAACTTGCCCGTCTAAGTGTGTTTTCTCAAATGCAATAAGGTCACCTCTGAGTTCATCATATGACATCTTGTCGAGATCCTGATATTCAAGAGCAATAACTTTGGGTTACCAAATAGTGGGTAGACTTCTTAGAATTTTTCTGACCTATTCTCTGCTTCTGATTGGTCTATCAAAGAATTTCAAGTCTCTAAGAATTTTGCTGAATCGAGAGAATATTTCTTCAACAGATTCTCCGTCTTTCATTTGAAATAGGTCATAGTCACGCATAAGGAGATTTATTCTTGTCTCCTTCACTTTGTTGGTTCCTTCATATGTGACTTCTAGCTTGTCCCACATTTCTTTAGCACTTTCATAGCTTGATATCTTTTCATACTCTTTATCACTAATGGCATTGTATAAAAGATTTTTAGCCTTAACATTCACTTGAATAACAACTGCTTGTTCTTTAGTGTAATCATCTAAGTCCAGAGGATCAGATGATACTATGATCTTGCCATCTTTATCCTTCTTTGGAGGAATTGGAAGATTTATTTTTTGATCACACGCCATACTTTGATGTCGTATGACATTGTATAGGTTTCCATACACACTTTCTAGTGTGAAAAGTGCTGGACATTGAAGTATGGTAGTCTTATTTGAGAAGTCCCTTCTTGAAACATAGCTCCAACAACCGTGTTTGACGTCATAATCTTCCCCTCACTTATTGTTAGGCAATATTATAAGTCGTTGCTCTGATAGCAATTGAAAGTACAAGGG
>AWOL01S0023937.1:0-10112 GCA_000715115.1 Nicotiana otophora
TATATGTGTATCACATAAGATGAGACATTACTAATAAGTCTATATAATGTGACAATAGACTAGATCCACTACAAACTCCATTCCAATGTTTGACAAAATCTTCATTACGTAACTTGTTTTCTAAATAATAATAATAATAACAATAATAATAATGCAAAAAACATAACTTGCTTTCTTTTGTATCTTTGTCCTAATAGGTTATAGTAATTCCAATATTGTGCACTTATATCCAATCTATTAGAATCGCTTTCCTCGTTCTCTGATGTTTTAGTTTAGCGAATACGATTTGGATTTTCCTGTTTAGCTATATATTTTATTAGGCAAAAGGGTATACTGCCAATATTAGTAAGTTAAAGGTCCAAAATCACATTGTACAAATTATTTATTTAAAAAAATCACATAAACTTGAAAGGTGAACCCAAATACTATATATGAGAAGTGTGTAAAATATTTTCCTTCAAATGGCAAATCAACTCAATATAAGACAAAAATCCGAGTTATTTATTTAAACATTTAGTCCTTTTAATTCGTATCAAGAGAGGATAGAGTAATGATAGAACAAAAAGTCAACAAATCTATGGAAAGATAACCGTAGAAATTACTATTTTGATTATCATAAAATAATTCTAGTCAATAAAGGACAAATTTGTCTTTTTCGTCAATATTTTGTAAAAGGATTCTATAGTTGGTGTGTTCTGATGTGATGTATAATGAACCTATTAATGATCAATTCATAATGTCATCTAATCAATATTAGAAATGATGATTTAAATCGTATCAGTAATATATTAATTGGCAAAAGGGTATACTGCAAATCTTTGAAAGTTAAAGGGTCAAAATCACATTTTATCATGTTATTTTAACAAGAAATTCAGAACTTATATGCGACAAAACACTAAACACTGATGAGTTATTAAGTACTGAATAT
Source organism: Nicotiana otophora (assembly GCA_000715115.1). Classification (NCBI taxonomy): domain Eukaryota; kingdom Viridiplantae; phylum Streptophyta; class Magnoliopsida; order Solanales; family Solanaceae; genus Nicotiana; species Nicotiana otophora. The sequence continues at coordinate 929 of AWOL01S0023937.1, forward strand.
GCCACAAAATACGGAGTTATTTATTTAAACTTTTATTTTCAAGAGAGAGAGTAATAACAAAACGTTAAGTTATTCCCTTAGTTTATTTTATGTAACACTATTTTTAACTAGTCAGTTTTAAAAAAACTATATTTTTTATATTTAAAAATAATTTAATTGTAAATATTTTATTTTACTTTTAATGACATAGCAGTATAACAAATCTCACGGCATATTTAAAATTGTAAGGTTCAATTTATTTTTTTTCAATTTTGTGTACAACTATAACTATGCCACATAAATTAAAATAATAGAATATTTGTTTTAATTAGGTATAGAATGGTTCTAATCAAGATAGGACAAATTTGTCTCATGCTCATATCTTGGAAAAGGATTCAAGTTGCGTGTGTGATGTATAATTCCCTATAAGTCAATTCATAATTTTCTTGTATTCGTTTTCTTAGTAATTGCAATTAGTATGGTATGTAATGACAACACGTAGTCGTAGGCATAGGTGGATGCAGCATTGTGATACCGAATTTATATTTTTTTTGTGTGAAGCATAAATTTATGCATAAAAATAATTTTAAATCATAATAAATAGTAGGTTTGAATCGATAATATTAAAAATACAGTGAGTTGTTAATTAAAAATTTTAAAAATTGAGTCTATAGAGTTTAAATCATGAATATAACTCTATCCACGTGTAAACATAATGACAATAATAAAACATATTTGAGTTTGAGATTTGAAAATATTGTGATTCTTTTGCTAGTAGATGTTTTCCTTATCCTATCATTTTTTCTTTTTTGAAAGAAAGTATCATAATCTAAATGAAGAAAAAAGGTAAGGCCATTTTATGGAGAGAGAAAATATTGCAGGACCAAACAGAAACATATTTTCTTTCGTTTCATTTTACGTGGTCATATTTGAATAGACATAAATTTAAAAAAACCATAACATTCAAAAATTGTCATCTTAAATATGTATGATATTCGTATGTGTATAAAAAATCATGTCCAAATGAAAACTTTAAGAATAAAAAATTTCTACACAAAAAAAATCCATTATTATTGTAACAGATTAAAAGAATATCATCACGAAACAGAAGTACAGTAATATTAATTATAGAGAGGCCCACAAGCATATGCATGAGAATAGAAGACAAGAAGAGAAGGTTAAAAGAGGGAGAGAATATTTGGCAAAAAGGAGTACCAAAACGGCTACTTTAATTAGCCTCTCTCTTCCCATTACACGCCACCTTTTTATCACAAGAAATTATAGGGAAACAATAAGTACTTCTCCATTTTTAATTAGTAATTTTGAGTTCAAATTTTAAGAATTAAGTTATTTTTGTTTGAGCGTTATACCTTTCAATATAAAACACCAGCACGAATTCAAACTAAAAAGGGAAAGAATATTTGGCAGAAAGGCGTACCAAAAAAGGCTACTTTTATTAGCCACTCTCTTCCAATTACAAAACACCTTTTCTCATCATAAAAAATTGTATTGAAATAGTTAGTACTTCCCGTTTTTAACTAGTGATTTCGAGTTCAAATCTTAAGAATAAAGTTATTTTTGTTTGAACATTTTACCCTTTTAATGTGAAATTTGTCAGCGTAAATTCATATTAATTATGCTCAAAACGAATACCGAACATCACACTTTCTCATTTATTCTTCTTATTTCTCTCTCTCCCTAACTCTCCTGTGAGAACCCCACCTTGCCTTACCCAATTGTCTCATCCATATATTCATTTCTTGCCTCTCTGTCTAATCCCTTTTCACAACTCACAAGTATTTATTGCAAAAAGTTGCATCACAAAAGTTCCTACCTTTTGGTTTTGTTGCATTTACTTTCCATACAAGTTCATGACTTACTTTCTTGCCCTTCTTTCTCTTTATTATTCTCATGCATACCACATTTGGGAAATCTCCAACTTTTCCAAATCGATTGGTGGCATTTGTTTTAGATTTTGTAAAAAAAATATTTTCTACGAAGCATGACAAAAAGTAAGCTAGTGTTTGGACATAAATTTAGTTGAAAGTTGAAAAAGAATTAAAATTATGTTGAAAAATAATTTTTAAAAATTAAAATTGTGCTTGAAAATGTATTTTTACTTGAAATATTATTAAAGTTTTGTGAGTGAAAAAAATTCACCCAAAAATTAGCCAAACCAGTTTTTGAAACTTGAAAATTTCTCTACAATATGTTTTTCAAAAACTAATCAAATTCCATGAACAAACAATATTTTCAGATTGTTTTTGACAAAAAATAGCTAAATTTATGTCCGAACGGGAGCTAAAACTTTCACAAAATTTCAAATTTCATTTCTCAAAATCATTCAAATTAAGTTTGGAAATATTTTTAAAAATACAAAACCAACTCCAAACAAACACTTTTTTGTGAAAACTCAAAAACTAAGTTCTTAAATTATGCTTACTTCTAAATAAACACCACCACTATTTTGATCATATTGTCACAAGTTTCGGACCAGGCAAGAGATATTCATGTTTCTATAAAAATCATGGGACTACAAAAAAATCTCCAAAATTCTAAAAGAAAAAAAGAAATCATGATTCATGCATAGACAGGATGCAATATTTAACAGATAATAAGATTCCTTGTGGGTTCTACTTGTATATCCTTCTAAAAACCGTCCTAATAATTTAATATTGTCAAAATCTCTTAAATTAGAAAAATAAGAAATAAAAAAATTTAAAAAAAAAAAGAGAAAAGGAGTATTCTGTACTACACTAATAAGTGTCCAATATTTGCCTTTTACTTCAATCTATGTCACAACATCACTTTTCAACCATTAATGAAGTGACCTAAAACCTACTCCATCACAAAAATATAGTAACAATAATAATAATAATAATAAATTAAAAAACCTACTATCACACAAAAATAAATATATCTTGAGTTCCCCTATCCCACTCCTTTCTCCTTCTTTTCCTCCACAAATGATCAACTCCACCACCATCACCACCGTTGGCGCCGCCGTCAAACGCCACAAAACTCACCACCACTGCCACGACTACGACGACGATCAGTCCTTGATCCCTGGACTTCCCGATCATATAGCTCAAATTTGTTTAAATCTTGTACACCCTTTTACACTTTTTTCCGTTTGCCATTCTTGGCGTAAGCTTATTTATTCTCCTTCTTTTCCACCATATTTATCTATATATGCTTTATTATTACCTTTACAAACTATAACTGAAACATCAAACTCAGCAAATTTTGCAAACTCTATAGAATTTGCTTCTTTTGATCCAATCTCATCAAAATGGCATCTTCTTCCACCACCACCACCGGACCCACCACTTAGACTCCTCGTTAAGCATCCTTCGTTTATTTCGAGAAATCTACCGGTTCAATCGGTAAGTGTTTCGGAAAATTTAGTTCTCCTCGCTGCAACAGCGGATCATTTCTTGCCGGCGATTTCTCGCCCGCTCATTTTCAATCCGCTGAAGAAACAATGGAGCTACGGTCCTCCACTCGCCACGCCACGTCGTTGGTGCGCTACAGGCGCATTAAATGATGTGGTGTATGTGGCGAGTGGAGTTGGGTCCCACTACAACCCCGAGACAGCTCGGTCAATTGTAAAGTGGGACCTTAATGAAAGTATCAGAAGTGAACCCCACTACTGTACATGTAAAAGTGACATTTACTGTAACAGAAAGGCGGAAAAAAATGAGTGGAAATGGGAAAAAATGAGTGGGTTAAAAGATGGAAAGTTCAGTAGGGAAGCAATTGATGCTGTTGGATGGAAAGGAAAGTTATGTATGGTAAATGTGAAAGGTGATGCTGCTAAAGAAGGAATAATTTATAATGTGGGAAGTGACACGTGGCAAGAAATGCCGGAGGGTATGCTTATGGGGTGGAGGGGTCCGGCAGCGGCGGTAGCGGAGGAGACAATATATATGGTGGATGAATCTAAGGGTGCATTGAGGAAATATGATGAAGAGAGGGATATTTGGGTGGAGATAGTTGAAAATGAGAGGCTGAAAGGTGCGAAATATGTAGCGGCGGGCGGTGGTAGAGTGTGCGTGGTTGGCAGCGGAGGAAATGGAATAACGGTGGTGGATGTGGTGGAGGAGCCGACGAGGGTGGTAGTGGTGGAAAGTCCGGTAGGGTTTCAAGTTTTGAATATACATGTTTTACCTAGCATGAGTCAAATGGTTGAATATTTTGAGTCAATAGAACAAGGTGAATATTGAGTATAGTCTTTTTCTTTTATTATTTTTTTCTAATTTGTATATTTCTTCTCCGATATATGAAACGGTATACGTATTAAAGTATGTGCAATGTTATAAAGTTATATAGTATTTAATTTGCGTAATGTATACAACAATAACTCTGTATAATTTCACTAGTGGGGTCTGGGGAGGGTAGTGTGTACGCAGACCTTACCTCTACCCTGGGATAGAGAGGTTGTTTCCGATAGACCTTCGGCTCCCTCCCTTCAAGAACTCCCCATCTTGCTCTTGGGGTGACTCGAACTCACAACCTCTTGCTGTAGTATATACACATACAACAAATTCTCATCATGTGCATCGTGAGGCTTAACAAGATTTTATATATGTATATGAGATGAATCTCAATGCTTTTTTTCTTTTTTTTGAAATTCTTGTCGGTCTCGTATTATACCGAAGTCCTGATTAATTTAAATTCACGTCACATAAGATTTAAAAAATACTCCGTACAAGAATTTGATTGATCTTATCCATCCCGTCAGGACCGTCTCAATGTTGTTTGGTCTTCAAATACATCAATAATAGTGATCCAAGTCGGATTGCTGTCATAGTATTTAGCCATTGTGGAACAGAACTAATGTCTGTCCCAAGTGTTAGGACGTTTTAGTCACAAACGTTTTAAACCATTTCTAATAGGAAAATGGCCAAATATACCCATTTGCTTTCATATATTGTCTATATTTAATATTCGTTATATTATCGGGCCAAATTTATCTATACAATCAATAAATTTTTAAAAATACCCCTTGATCTGTTAAGTAATTCAAAATCTCTCAAATTTCTTTTATTTAAATCACTTGTTTTTCTTCTTGGTCCACTATTTTGAAATAATTGGCATTTTACCTGCTTTCTGAATTAGAAAAAAAATAAGAGAAAAAAATATTAAATAATACAACTGAATAAACAAAGTATAGTAAATTGAAAAATCTAAATTAGGTAGCTTTTCTAAATTCTAAAAGTATTTACAACATCCCAATTTTAATGAATTCATTGTACCAAATGTATGGAGACTTTGCAAGTATTAGTGATTGAAGTTGAAGTTCCTCGGAGATTTTACAGTGTCTAATTCAACTTTGCTTTAATTAAATGCTTAAAAATTATGCACTTTTAAGTTAGTCGATCGAACTCTATACTAACCAGGCAATGACAAAATATATTTGAATATACATGTATATACATGATGATCAGCTGCATATAATACACAATAAGTAGACCCACTAAATTCTACGGTGCTTATATGATTGGAAAATAAATAAAATTCTAAACCAATTTTATTTATTACAAGAAGAGAAATGGGTGCATTGGTAATTTAAAAAATTATGAATAATTTGTATAGTGTAGTAACTTTATCATTCACATCAATAGTAATTTTTAAAAATAATGGAGCAAGAAGAACAACAAGTGATTTAAATAAAAAGAATTTGGGAGATTTTGGATTACTGAACAAATCAAGGTGTATTTTTAAAAATTACTGATTGTAAGTGTAGATTTGGCCTCATAATATAACGGTAGGGATAAATTTGGCCTGATAGTATAATGGAGGTTAAATATAAATAATATATGAAAGTAGATGGGTATATTTCTACCGTGAATTGCTCTTTTTCTTAAAGTTAGGATTGATTGCCAAATCCCAAATAAGTGAAAAACAGCATGCATCGTGGACTTGTAGTTACCCAAGTTTTATAGAGGAAAATGACATTATATACCTGCTTTCAAAATAATAATTGAAAATATATAAAAAAATATTTTTTTTTTATATATATACACATTATATATTATATAAATTCTATACACTTTTTGGTTACCAAATGTAAATAGTTTATGGTGCGTGTTAAAAGTAGTAATACCCCTTTATAAGATGATATTGGCATTACCGCAAATTTGTTGGGTTGATTTATATTAGATGCAATGTTATAAACCAAAAAAACTATTTGATCAGTTCCATTTTATGTGACACTCTTTTTCTTTAATGTGTTTGAAAAAAAATGTAACCTTTCTTTTAATCATTTTATAGGGAAAGACATGAAATTGTTAACTCACTCATTTAAGAAGATATTAATTTTGTATTTTGCATATTCTAACACATAAAAACTCTTTCTAATTTCTTAAATTTTTAGTTGATAAATACCTTCACCCAAAATAGTTTGGAACACATATTTTCAAACTTACCCGTCTTTTCCTACGAGTATTTTCTAATAAATGGGAAGTTGGTATATTTCACGGACAAGGAAACATGTAGGGAGGTGCTAACTAACTCTATCTTTCTATTTTTATTAGTACCTTTCACTTTTTAGAATTAATTTCAAAAGTCAAGGACACAAGATAAACTAGCGAGTTTCTCGGGTTACTTTATTTATTTAAATTGACTGATATTGTGTCAACAATATGATAGCTCATTCCTCGTGAAATTAGTTACGATACTCGTAAGATAGGTCAAATACTACGGTTATTATTTTAAAAAAGGACCATTTGCACACTAATTAGTTAAAAGTTTACATCTAATAATTTTGTCAACTTTTATATTAGGTTCGAATAATATTTAAATAAATGGTTTTGCTTTCAACTAATTAGGTTTTCTTGGTTGGGTCATGAAAATCAATTGATTTAAAAAAAACAATTTGGTTCCTCCACTAATAAATCCCCACTTATTCAAGCGCTTTGTTAACGTACATTGCACCATCTGATTATTGTTAAAGATTATTTTAATTCTTTTGCTCTAGAAATTTCGAAGGTGATGTAGGGTAAGTTTGGTATGATACTAAATGTTCCCCTGAATTCAAATTATTGTTTTCATGTGGTGTGTATATTTGTTGTTTGTTTTTGTTCGCTTAAATTATAGTGAAAGTATACACCAATTTAGGGTAAACATCATTGTCAATATTTATTAATAACAACTATTCGGAAAGCACTACTCTCATCTTTGTGCTCACTAATATCACATCCACCCCTCTTTATATTAGGGGCGAACTAGAAGGATAGCTACGAATTCGGTCAAATCTAGTAACTTATTTAGTCCAAATATTATATTTGTATTAAGAAACTAGTCTCTGGGTGTACTCTGCCGATACCAAAAAATAATTAGGAAAGTCTAAGTAAAACATCTTTTATGTAAATAAAAGTTTTACATGGTGGACGACTTAAGTTATAGAGTATTAAATATATCATTAGGTTAAAATTGTCCCAGAATAACGTATCTTCTAAAATATACAGAAAATTACAACATTATCCCACTTATCTCAGCCCCTAGTAGATACTCTTTCCGATCCATAATAAGTGACCTTTTGGCCTTTTTATTTTTGTCCAAAATAAGTGTCATTTTACATAATCAAGAAGGAATTAATTTTATTTTATCAAAATTTGCCCTTATTTACATATCTCAATGTGTCAAGGTAACAATTAATTAAGGGTAATTTAGTGAATATATCTTTTTTTTTAAGAGTTCGTATTTTCTTAAGGGGTGTGTCTAAGGCTAAAAGTCACTTATTAAATATGACCAGAAGGAGTAATATTGAGGGAAATGCATAGTTTTGCCCATTATTAAAGGGGCAAGTGCGAAGATAGACATTCTCACGATGGTATTTAGAGATTAGTCACTATTTATTTCGTCCTAAAATTTTAAACTAAAAATTTTAACTTCAAAACAACTCGAAATATTTTTTGCCCTGAAAAATTAAATTAAAATAGTAAAATTCAGGATGTACTGACTAATTCTTAAATAGCAATCCTTTAGAGTGGCCACCAATATCATTTCTACATTATTAAATGAACTTAATTCATATTAAAGTTTAGGTCCCGTGGACCAAATATAAGTCCACAGGAATATGTGGACTGTATCGTTGGGCAATATATTTAGCCCATTGGTTACACATATATGCTCATATTCTAGATTGTTGTATATAATTGTTTTTTAAAAGAATTAACTTAAATAGTCGCTTATTCAATCGCTTAAACTAAAAATTATCGATGGATGTATAACATACGTATAATTCATATATAATATATGTATAACCATAGAATCAGTGTGTAATCTATGTATACCGACTAGGAAAAGAATCAAATTGGCTATTTGTGTAAAGACTCCTTTCTTATAACTGTGGTGTCCGAGCCGGTTTGCACAATATAGAATTTGAACAAAATACCTTATAGTTCTTCACCCACTTTATTGACCATTAGGCTATACCTTTAGGCGTAGATTGTTGTATATAAATTTTATGAACTTTAAAGGTAATTTAATATCTTTTAATATTATTTTCATTTTGAATGGTTGAAATGACTAAAAAATGCATGTTAACAGAAAAAAATACTTTATGACGGTAATTTTTCTAAAGAAAATTAATTCATCAAATGGGAAGATAAATTCTAGGCCAGCATAGGCTAACCTAGTTGAGATTAAATTGCAGATACAAATTATAAGCTCATTGTTTGGAAGATCTCAAGCTACTTAAACACGATGTTTAAGAGAGATAAAAGGTAATTTAAACAGACACTATAATTAGATTCATTAGATGCTTTCTGTTATGAAACAATAAAAGGAGAATGAAGAATATTGCAGAGAAAAGTAGAGAGAGGATTCTTATTGATTTGGAATAAATTACAATGAAATAGAATCTCTTTATTTATAAGGTTAACTAGTTGTCTACCCACAAAAATAAAATTATTTATCCTTGCCTACTCATTTACTTATATACTCATCAAACTAATTACATTTCCTACCCATGATAGCTTTTGTGGGTAATTTCTTCTTTTTTTCTCCTTTTCTTTTTTATTTCTATGTTTCTTTTCGTTTTTCCTTCTTTTCTTTCTTTTCTTTCTTTTCTCCTTTTTTTTCGTTTTCTTCTCATTTTTTTCTTTTTTTCTTCTTTTTTGTTTATTTATTTTTACCCGAATCATATTATTATTATTATTATTATTATTATTATTATTATTATTATTATTATTATTAT
>AWOL01S0023937.1:11037-21552 GCA_000715115.1 Nicotiana otophora
GAATCTCTTTATTTATAAGGTTAACTAGTTGTCTACCCACAAAAATAAAATTATTTATCCTTGCCTACTCATTTACTTATATACTCATCAAACTAATTACATTTCCTACCCATGATAGCTTTTGTGGGTAATTTCTTCTTTTTTTCTCCTTTTCTTTTTTATTTCTATGTTTCTTTTCGTTTTTCCTTCTTTTCTTTCTTTTCTTTCTTTTCTCCTTTTTTTTCGTTTTCTTCTCATTTTTTTCTTTTTTTCTTCTTTTTTGTTTATTTATTTTTACCCGAATCATATTATTATTATTATTATTATTATTATTATTATTATTATTATTATTATTATTATTATAATTTTTATCATAATTTAGTTTCACACTCAATTTTGGCTCCTTATTTATTTATTTATTTTTTCTTTTTCTTTTTTTCCTTTTCTTTATTTTCTTTATTTGTTGTTCTTTTTCTAATTTCAATTGACTCCTTTTTCTTTTATTTTTCTTTTGTCTTCATAATCTAATTTTATTGACTTTTTTGCGCTTTTTTATTATTCTTCTTTTTTTATACAAAAAGAAAAGACAAATGATAAAGTAAATATTTGTTCACCTTTTTAAATAAGTAGTATAATATAATTTTTTCTTATTTTTTATTTCAATTATTAGAATAACTTATACATTATAACTATTTTCTCTTTTCTTTTTTGCTTTGATTTTTTTCTTTTTTAAATCTTATTTATCATTATTTCAAATCATCTTTTATTTCCTTTTTTTCAAAATCTAATTCTGTACACATTTTGGCTCCTTTATTGTTGTTCCTTTTATTTATTTATATTTTTATACATTAATTATTAGAAAATAACGTACTTTAGCATATAGTATATCAAAAAATAATATATTAGTAGCAATTGAAGTATATTATTGCAGTATACTATGATATACACATGCTATATATCATATATTGACTGGGTATATGATATCGAGAACTCTATTAGAAAATTGAAAAAGGACTCCTTGAATTTTTAAAAATAAAAAATAAAAAAATACCAAATTTAACTATGTTATATTATACCACATACTGTAATAGTATACTGTTGCAATAAATTAATACTATTATATACCAAAATGGTATATAGTATATTATTTTGGTATATAGTACAAATTGGTCTTCTTTGCTGGCTCAACTCAATTTCAAAAATCTATTCCAGAATTTTCACCAAATTAACTCAAACTTTAGCCACAACCTCCAATCAAATATTTTAAACTCAGTATTTTTAAGCAAAAATTAAAACAATATGAGAACTCCGTTGAAAAGATGAAAAAGAACTCAATAAAAGTTCCAACAAATTCAAAAAGGACCAAATTATAATAGTATATTGTTACATTATATAGTATATTGTAACAATATACTTTTGGAATAAACTATATACCAAAATGGTATATAGTATATCATTTTGGTATATAGTACAAATTCTTCTTCTCCAGTTCAACTCCGCTTTAACCCAAATTTAAAAAATTTACTGCAAAATCTCCACCATGAAAACGTCGTCTAAAATTTGAACATGGGCCTGAAAATTTTAAGAAACTGAAAAATGGTCCAATTATAACGGTATACTTTTGCAGCATATTATATACTATTGTAGTATATTGTATATTATTGTAGTATACTATTATAGTATATTATGGTAAAAATACTATTGTATGTACTGCTAAATTATATTGTAGTAGTAAACCGTATAATATATCAATATACTCTATAGTATATTGTATATTGTAACGATATATTGCTGGGTAATTGTGTTACTTCTTCATATTAAAAAGCTCCAAGCTCAACAATGGAAGGTCATCAAAATAACAATGGTGGGTCTTCAAACACATAAAAATCATATCTGAAATTTTGATAAAAGACTTTAACACCCATTTTAGATACCACTTAAAACACCTAAAAATTTATCATTGTCCCTTAATCGAGAACCACCATAGCTTCGCCAATCTTGTATATACATTATAAAAAGATGACGAGCAACCGTGATCATATAATACTGCCAGAGAGAACCATTGAAGAAACAAACCAAGATGAGGCTCCTTTGCAACAGCTCATAGGAAAGGATCTTTCTTGCTAGAACTTAAAACAATATGACTCCTTAGATTTGGAATCTAGCAGTATACCCCACTCCTAAAAGGTTTACTACCTCTTTAACTACTTTCGGGTCAATTGATATGATTACAGTCTTGACTAAAACACCCACATAGATTTTAAATGGAGAATTGTTGAAAGGAGGAGAATCTTAAAAGTTATTGGCTAGCGAATAAACAAAAAGAGTTTTGGTGGAGATGTCTTTTAGGCAGAGGGGGACGAACGAGTAATTAATTTTGGTGGAGTGCGCATTTTTTGTAATTCTTTTGAGAATGGGAAAATACAGGTAATTAGTTTGGGTTGAATAAGCAATTTGCATAGTTTTTTCCTATTTATAGGGGAAAAGTGACTTAGCCTTTAAAGTAACAAACCCTAAAATCTTTCTAAAATATAGACATTCACCTTAAATACAATTATATTTATAATACCCCCCACCCCCCTGAATATCTATTCAACAGATAATGTGCCTCGTTAAAACCTTAACTAAAATAAAACCATATGGGAAAAAATTCTAGTAAAGGAAAAGAGTACACTTATCTAACAATATGCCTTTTGGTTGCCTCGTTAAAAACCTTATAAGAAAAATTCAGTGGGACAAAATCTTGTAAGGAAAAAAGAGTACAACGTGTATTAACTCCCCCTGATGAGAGCATCAATTCACATCTTTGAGACTTCCCATTCCAATCTTGTGCACCATCTTCAAAGATCATTGGTAGAGATTTGATAAACAAATTATTCATATTAACTTGAACGAATTTGTTTCACTTTGAAATCATCATTCCTGATAGATATGTAATGTCGTGGAATGGACTTTTCAATATCTTCATAGGGGTAAAAAAGTTTCGCTATCACATTATCATGCTTATAGTTATAGCAAGATACAAATATGCACAAATTGCGCTTAGGGGGTAGTACTTCATGAACAAGAATTCTATATGCTTTAAGCAATTTAAATCTTTCATGGATTGTCATATAAGTTAAGTCATATAAGCCATATAAATAGACTTTAGATGCATATCAAGTTTTTATGTCATGCTAGACATATAAGATAGATAAAGGTAATTGCACATATCATTGACTTTACACTTTGAAGTGTTTGAACTACCTATCCAAAACCACGTGTCTTTCGTATGAAACCAATTCTATTCGAATTGTGTCTCTTCCATTCGGCCAATTGTTTTTGTGTCTGTGGGCGATAGAAGATCCACATCTATACTTAGTGCTATTGTAACGACCCGATCGGTCGTTTTGAGTATATAGCCATGTTCCCCTATTTACTGCTTAATTTATACTTTAAAGTTGTTATATGACTTGCCGGGGTAATTGGTTCGGGTCCGGTGAGATTTTGAAATGAATTGAGATACTTAGTCTCCAAGATGAAACTTAAGTTGAAAAGGTTGACCGGATATTTACTTATGTATAAACGACCCCCGAAATAGAATTTTGAAGAATCCAATAGCTCCGTATGGTGATTTTGAACTTAGGAGCGTGTCCGAAAAATTATTTAGAAGTCCGTAGTTAAATTAGGCTTGAAATGACGAAAGTAGGAAATTTAAGTTTGGAAATTTGATCGGGAGTTGACTTTTTGATATCGGGATCGGAATCCAGTTCTGAATTTTTAAGTCTATTATGTCATTTATGACTTGTGTGCAAAATCTGAGGTCAATCGGACTTGATTTGATAGGTTTCGGCATCGAATGTAGAAGTTGAAATTTCTTAGTTTCATTATGTTTGAATTGGGGTGCGATTCGTGATTTTAGTGTTGTTTGATATAATTTGAGGCCTCGACTAAGTCCGTAATATATTTTGAGACTTGTTGGTATGTTCGGTCGGGGTCCCAAGGGGCTCGGATGAGTTTCGGAGTGGTTTCAGACCATTTCTAGGCCATTTTTAACTGATGTTTTGTTTTTTGCTAAAGCAGTGTGCATCGCAGAAATTTCTGTTGCACAAAGTTGATTTTGGAAGCTTATATCTCGTAATTTGTAAGGAATTTGGAGATGATCCAAAAATAAAAGTTGTAGTCCTTTGAGTCTAGTTTCCAAAAAGGTAAACCATTTATCATTTGGATATTTATACCGAAATTTATGATCGATTAACTAAGGCCTGATACTACAGTTATTTTGCCTAGCAGTGTGCATCGCAGAAATTTCTGTTGCACATGACTGACTTTGGAAGTTTATATCCCATAATCTATAAGTAATTTGGTGATGATCCAAAAATAAAAGTTGTATCTCTTTGTATCTAGTTTCAGAAATATAAATTATTTGGCAGTTGGAATTGGGTACACAAAGTTATGATTGATACACTACAGGCTGTCGGGGAAGAGTCTTTAGAAGAGTTTGATGTTTTGAGCATAAACATGTAATGACCCAAAAGTCCATTTTTATTTCTAGAGATCAAAATTCGATTTTGATACTTCCGAAAGTTTGATAATGAATTATAGGAATGATCTGGAATATTTGGTCTAATTGCATCAAGTCGCGATTTGGTTTTTAGCGCGAAACATGAGTTAATTGTTTAACGAGCGAAATTGGTATCACATTGAGAAAATGAGCTCCGAATTGAGTTTCGATTGAATGACTAGGTTCGTATTATTATTTGTGACTCATAAGAACAAGAATCGTCTAATTCCAAGTTCATATGATGGAGTTAAAGTTTTTTTAGTGAATAAATAAATTGATGGTGCAAGCAGGTTCTGGTGCGGATCTTTAGTGACGTAAAATAGACTTTTAATGACGGAAAATAGACTTTTAGCAACCAGATTATAGTTTTTATTGGGCAGTTTTATTTTTTTAGCTCATTTTAACATTTTTGGGCGAAAGAACACGGGTTATGGCAATTTTTGAGCGAGAATTTATGGGAAAACTTGAGGTAAATCCCTTGTGATCATTGTTAGTGAATCATATTGAATTATCATTGAGTATTTCGACTAGATTACATGTTTTTGAAGTGAAATTCTAGGATTTTGGGTCTAGGGATTTGAAAATAAGATTTGAGATTTGAAGGTCGAGTTGATGTCGGAATTTGGTAAATTTGGTATGGTTGGACTCGCGGTTGAATGGGAATTCATATTTTGTAACTTCTGTCGGGTTCCAAGACGCGATTTTTGAGTTAAATTTTGGATTTTGTTGGAAAATTAGTATTTTCACATTGAATTAATTCCAATAATTTGTATTGACTGAATCAAATTAATTGTGACTAGATACGAGGCTTTCAGAGGCCAATTCGCGAGGCGAAGGCATAGCGGAGTAAAGAATTACACGGTTTAAGGTAAGTAACAATTCTAATTTTTGTTCTGAGGGTACGAAACCCCGGATTATATGTTATGTGATCGGTTTTGAGGTGACGCATATGCTAGGTGACGAGCGTGTGAGAGTGCACCGTGAGAATTGTGACTTGGTCAAATTCCATTGAACAATGTAGTTGAATAATCTGTTGTTATCTGTACATTCTCCACGTAGTAGAGAAATTGAACCACAAATCATGTTTAGATTATGTGTTGGCATTGTAGAGACCCACAAAGGTCGTGTACATATTGAATTATCTGCTAAATTGCTATTTTGTACTCAGTCACAATTTACTTATTTATTTTTTCTCAGTCTCTATTGTTCCTTGTTGATACATTATATCATTTCTGTTGGGGCTGATTTTTATGATTTATGAGAGCCCGAGAGACTGAAGAGATTTATGACTGAATGGGGCCGAGGGCCTGATTGTGAGATATTATACTATAGCATGTGAGTTGTTTCGTACTCCGTACAACACGTGAGTTGTCCGTGCAGATCCATATATTGATACTATAGCACGTGAGTTGTCCGTGCAACACGTGAGTTATCTATGTGGATCCAGATATTGATACTATAGCACGTGAGTTATCTGTGCAGCACGTGAGTTGTCCGTGCAGTACGTGAGTTGTCCGTGCGGATTATAGCGCTTGGTCTGAAGGAGCCCCTCCGGAGTCTATACACACCCCTAGTGAGTGCAGGTACCTACTGAGTGCGAGTGCCGAATGCTGAACGAGTGGGAGGACTGAGTGACTGTTGCTCTGAGAGGATGCATTGATTTCATTATTGTTGTACTACTGTTGTCATCTATCATTGTTTTGGAATGTTTTGAGAGATATTATCTTCTGTTTCAGTTGAACTTGACATGAAATTACTGTGTTGGCCTTAATTGTCGAACTTGAAAGCATGCCTACTTTCTTATGTTGGGAATTACTGTAATTGGACTTAGCTGTGAAGCTCGTCGCTGCTTTCAGTTCTTTATTTAGTATTGTTACTTGCTGAGTTGGTTGTATTCATACTACACCCTACACCTCGTGTGCAGATCTAGGTGCTTCTGAATACGGCGACTGTTAGATCTCAAAGTGTTATTAGTTAGAGACTATCAAGGTAGTTGTTTGGCGTCCGCTCACCTTGAATTTCTTCCTCTCAGTTATTGTATTGTTCTATATTTTCAAATAATGTTTTTATTCGTCAGACTTTGTTATCATTTAGATGCTCATGTACTCAGTGACACCGGGTTTTGGGAATATATTTTATGCCAGTAGTTTGTGAGATTTTCTATGGAATTCAAATATTATGTTTTCAAAGTTAAAAAGAATTATGGTTTATTGAGGTTGTCAGCTTGCCTAGTATTGAGATAGGCGACATCGCGACATGTTAGGATTTTGGATCGTGACAAGTTGGTATCAAAGCCTAGGTTACATAGGTCTCACGAGTCATGAGCAAGTCTAGTAGAGTATTGCGGATCGGTACGAAGATGTCTGTACTTATCTTTGAGAGGTTACAGGACTGTTAGGAGCACTTCCCTTCTTGATTTCCTCATCGTGCAGTTTGATTCTATTGAGGCTTGTGCCTTTATTTCTTTCCTACTCAATCTTATGCGACGCGAAGCGCTTATTATCAATTGGGCGTCGAGGAGTTATAGTGGTATTGAAAACATGGTGCAGGATGTTTTTCCCTGTGCGTTCGGGTAGGCTATTATCGTCGCCTTATAGAAGGATGTTCTTTTGTTCCAGCTCAGTATCTATATTTTCTATGGTTTTGAGACTGTGCGCAGATTGCTACGATGTCTATGCGTTGTTATCGCACAATGTTGGTTTAATGGTAAGGTGATCGTCATGTGTTGAGGTGGTAATTGACTTGAAGAGAGGATTTCTTAGTGCATGATTAAGGGGTTCAACAATTAATTCTAGCGGAGGAAAGGCAATCGGACTATAGATGTCCAGGTTTGGTTGTTAAAGTAACAAGACTTGATATATGCGAGCATGGTGGAATTTTTATTGTGATGACAAAATTTGAGGTTAATCGGACTTGATTTGATAGGTTTCGACATCGAATGTAGACGTTGGAATTTTTTAGTTTTATTAGGCTTGAATTGGGGAGCGATTCATGGTTTTAGTGTTGTTTGATGTGATTTGAGGCCTCGACTAAGTCTGTAATATATTTTAACTGCTGGTGAGCTTTTGCTACAACAGTGTGCATCGCAGAAATTTCTACTACATAGAGCTAACTTTAGAAGCTTATATCCCGTAATCTGTAAGGAATTTGGAGATCATACAAAAATAAAAGTTGTATTCCTTTGAATCTAGTTTCCAGAAATATAAACCATTCATTATTTAGACATTTGTACAGAAAGTTATGATCGATTAACTGAGGCCTGATACTGCAGTTGTTTTGCCTAGCAGTGTGCATCACAGATATTTCTGCTGCACATGACTGACTTTGAAAGTTTATATCTCGTAATTTATAAGGAATTTGGCGATGATCCAAAAATAAAAGTTGTAGTTCTTTGTATCTAAGTTTCAAAAGTTTAAACTGTTTGGAAGTTGGAGTTGGGTACAAAAGGTTATGGTTGATATACTATAGGCTGTCGAGGAAGAGTTTTTGAAAGAGTTTGGTCTTTTGAGCATAAACATGTAATTATACTATAGCACGTGGGTTATCCATGTGGATTCCGATATTATACTATAGCACTTGAGTTGTCTGTGCAGCACGTGAGTTGTTCGTGCTGATCCAGATATTGATACTATAGCACGTGAATTGTCCGTGCAGCGCGTGAGTTGTCCATGCGCATTATAGCACTTGGACTGAAGGAGCCCTCCGGAGAGTGTACGCACCCCTAGTGAGTGCAGGTACCTACTGAGTGCGAGTGCCGAGTGCTGAGCGAGTGGGAGGACTGAGTGACTGTTGCTATGAGAAGATGCATTGATTTCATTATTGTGATGACCCAAAATGTCATCTTTAAATTTAATAAGTAATTTTGTGTTCTAAGACCTCAAAAAGTACCATTTTTCATTCCTCGCCTTGCGTGCACAGTCCAAAAATTTTCCGGAAAGTTGTTATGTGAAAAATAGATTAAAATATGAAATAAAGCTTTAAAATTCAACTGAGTTGACTTTGGTCAATATTTTTAGCAAACAGATCCGGATCAGTGTTTTGACAGTTCCGGTAGCTCAGTATCATGATTTGGGACTTGGTCGTATTCCCGAAATTTAATTTGGAGGTCCCTAGCTTAAGTTATGACCATTTAACAAAACTAGCAATTTAAAGGCTAAAGATTTCCAAGTTTGACCACGTGATTGACTTTTTGATATCGGAGCTGGAATCCGATTCTGGAAATTTGAACATCTCCATTATGTCATTTATGACTTATGTTCCAAATTTGAAGTCATTCCGGATTCATTAATATGTTTTGGCACGAGATTTACAAATTGAAAGTTTAAAACTCAAAGTTTGAATCGGGGTGTGAATTATAATTTAGCGTTGATTGACGTGATATGAGACCTCGAGTAAGTCCGTATTATGTTATTGGACTTTTTTGTATATTCGTACGGGGTCCCGAGTACCCCGAGAGTGATACGGATTGAAATCGGATCAAGAACTGGACTTAAGCAAAATCTGTATTTTCCCTTCTGCTGTAATCGCACCTGCGGATTTGTCCCGCATGTGCGAGCTCGCAGAAGCGAGCCTTCAATCCCAGATGCGCCCGGGCATGGCTGGGCAAAAGTCCGTAGGTGCGGAAACCTGCACGCACCAGCGCGTCCGCAGAAGCGGACCAAATGATCGCAGAAGCGAAGGCAACGCAGGTGCGTATTTTGTCTCCGCAGGTGCGAGGCCTCGCCTGGCAGCCCCATTTCGCAGATGCGAGATTTTTCTCGCAGATGCGACCTCGCATGTGCGAGCCCAGGCACCGCAGGTGCGGAAATACCTGGGCAATGTGTATATCGAAGAGTCCAATATTGTTACTCATTTTGGTCATTTTGAGCTCGGTTAAGGCGAATGTTTGGGCGATTTTCATGGCAAATATTGGGGTAAGTGTTCCTTATCCTATATCGATTATATTTCATGATTCCATACTCGTTTATATCATGAATCCATGAATTTATGGAAGAAAAATCATATTTTTTCTAAAATCTTCCAAAAATAAAAATTTGACATTTGAAGGTCCATTTGACATCGGAATTGGATAATTTCTATATGGTTGGACTCGTCTCGAAATGGGTGTTCGGATTTCGTAACTTTTTCCGAGATTTGAGATGTGGGTCTCACTGCCGAATATTTTAAATAATTTTAGATTTTTATCCGAAAAATTAGTAAATTCATATGGAATTAATTCCTATTATTCGTATTGAATATATCGAATTGTTTGTGAATAGAAGATTTTGGAGGCAAATTTAAAGGAAAAACTGTGGTTGAATAATTGATTGGAATTTACAAAGCGAGGTCAGTACCGTGGTTAACCTTGACTGGAGGGAATAGAACCTTTAAATTATTTGTTATGTGAATTGCATGTGAACGACGTATAAGTGAGGTGATGTGTATCTATACGTCTTCAAATTAATTGTTTGCCTGCTTATTTGAAAAATCATAAATTGTTTTAAATCATGAATTAATTTTTATAATAATTGTTTCTCTCATATTCTTTGTCAAATATTAATTCTTGAATTCCTGCATTAATTGTTACATGCTACTTGAATTATGTATTTTAATTGTTATTTGGCATTTAGCATATTAAATACTAAACTGTCTATTTTCTCCCTGATTTCTATAATAATTTGCTATTTGACATTATTTGTTTCATAATTAAATCATAATTATTGTATGCTTGTTGTCTTATAATTTTATATCAATTGTTAAAATTATTTGGAAAATTTCTTCTATAAGAATTGGTAAATGAATATGTTGGAGGAGCGGGTTGCACGCCGCAACAGAATTGATTATAATGAATGTATTAGAGGATCGGCTTGCACGCGGCAATAGACTTATTAAAAATTTCATATTGGAGGATCAAGTTGCACGGCGCAACAGACTTATTAAAAGTCCATATTGGAGGATCGGGTTGCAAGTCGCAACAAACTTATTTAAAAGTTGATATATATATATATATATAT
>AWOL01S0023937.1:34966-65336 GCA_000715115.1 Nicotiana otophora
AATTGAAATATACTATTGTTCGGATGACAAACTTTGACAAGGTGGGTTGCTCTGATGGTAAGCACCCTCCACTTCCAACCAAGAGGTTGTGAGTTCGAGTCACCCCAAGAGCAAGGTGGGGAGTTCTTGGAGGGAAGAATGCCGAGGGTCTATTGGAAACAGCCTCTCTACCCCCAGGGTAGGGGTAAGGTCTGCGTACACACTACCCTCCCCAGACCCCACTAGTGGGATTATACTGGGTTGTTGTTGTTGTTGTTGTTGTTCACTATATTTCAAACTTTGCTTCCGCTTTTGTTTCCTTGATTATTAATAATGTAAGGATTGTTTAAAAATTGGTTAATATTGTTCTAACGTTGGCTTGCCTAGCAAGTGAAATGTTAGGCGCCATCACGGTCCGAAGGTGGGAATTTCGGATCATGACAATTATTGTTGTACTACAGTTGTCATCTATCATTATGAAAATTTTTGAGAGATATTATCTTCTGTTTCAATTGAACTTGACATGAAATTACTGTGTTGGCCTTAATTGTCGAACTTGAAAGCATGTGTACTTTCTTATGTTGGGAATTACTGTAATTGGACTTAGTTGTGAAGCTCGTCGCTGCTTTCAGTTCTTTATTTAGTATTACTACTTCTGAATTGGTTGTACTCATACTACACCCTGTACCTCGTGTGCATATCCAAGTGCTTCCAAATACGGCGACTGTTAGATCTCAGAGTGTTATCAGTTGGAGACTATGAAGGTAGTTGCTTGGCGTCCGCTGACCTTGACTCTCTTCCTTTTAGTTATTGTACCATTCTATATTTTCATATAGTATTTTTATCAGTCAGACTTTATTATCATTTAGATGCTCATGTACTCAGTGACACCGGGTTTTGGGAATATATTTTATGCTAGTAGTTTGTGAGATTTTCTATGGAGTTCAAATATTATGTTTTCAAACTTAAAAAGAAATTGTGGTTTATTAAGGTTGTCGGCTTGCCTAGTATTGATATAGGCGTCATCAAAACAGATTAGGATTTTGGGTCGTGACAGCTATCATAGATATTGTCGACGAATATTTTATATCGGTTTTAGCCTCATTTGTTTTTCTATAAAGACATAACATAGAGATTTTTTCATTTATATTTTCAGGTACATGAACCTCTCTTGAGATTTTATGAAGTGTTATGTCATGTGATCTTCTAGATCATTTACTCATCTTCTTTATCAAGAATTTTATTTGAAGCCGATTGGTCTATACGCTTTAAGCGTACTATAGACTTTGTCCTTCTAGGACTTATTCTAATAGGAGCATTTGCATTGAGAATATAGTTAGTTTCTTTGGGTCAACAAATGTGTCTGGCATGCTTTGCAATATATTGCAGATGAATTATCTTTTTATGAATTTCAAGTTTATATTATCTTATTCGAGGATCTGGATGTAGAAATGATAATTCATTCCGCATAACTTTTTCTCAAATATTTATCATCTTTCCCCCTCATGTTAGAAAAACTAACTTGCTTCCTCAACTTTGGGAATCCATCTTTGTGCATTATGGTGTTAATCAAAATATACACTGCACATCAATAATAATAATAATAATAATAATAATAATAATAATAATAATAATAATAATAATAATAATAATATGGAATTATTTGGTTCCTGACCCCGAACCAGTTGTGAGGGGAGAAGATATTTTGGCGTATAATAGGTACGTGACCAATGACCATTCATGTCATAATAATGCCATTATTTTCTTATTTATCTCAACCTTCTTCTAGAGGTGAGTGTGGTATATTCACTGCCACTAGCACGTTCATATTCTTCCAAGAATAAATATGTATTCATAAATCACATGTTATCACATTCGCATCATGAATGGACCATAATTATCTATATGTGCTTTACAAAATCTCATGTCAAATCGATGACAAATATTACTTTCACAGAGTGAAGGATTATTTTGAGAATCCTTATTACTCTCATTACCATAATGATGACGATTATAATTTCATCTATTGCCACGTCCACATCCATTGATACCTTCACGGTAATAATTTTGTCTTCTTTTAGACTTATTATATATTGCTACCACATTCTCTTAAGGAAAAGAGAATAAATCAAATTCAATGGGACGGGATTCTACTTTTTGTGCTCATAATCATACATGAATTTGATTATGGCAAGACAAAGAAATTTTACCACTTCGAGTGGTTATAATTTCTTACAAAATCTATTAGACTTATAATCAAACTTTGTTGTCTTTGCTTATATTTAAAATCAAATTATAAAATTTCAAGAGTTTAGAAGATAAAAATAAGGTAAAATACTTACCTTCAATCCATAATTTATTTCTGAAGGAAGTTCATGGAATAATTGATAATTATTATGCTCAATATTATATACATGTTGAGCACCATGCACATATCCAAAGCCTAGTGACCAAAGCAGATACCTTTACTCAATTAGTTAGAGTCTCGTGTTGATAACGCGTTATGAAACAATAAAAGTAGAAAAATAATATTGCAGAGAAAAGTAGAGAGATGATTCTTATTGATTTGAGATAAATTACAATGAAATAGAACCCCTTTATTTATATAAAAAAAATGACGTAGCCACAAAGTAACAAACCTTAAAATCTCTCTAAAATATAAACATTCACCTTAAATACAATTATATATATAACACTTTCTTAATTATAATGCAAAAACTTTAAAGGACAAGATAATATGGATTGGAGATAGTAGTTTCTTTCCTTTTATTTCACTAAGGTATCGATTGGTTGATTGTGTTGGATTAGTTAATTAAAATATAAAATATAGCATAAAATAATAAAGTGTTTGGTTAGCCGGACACAACTAATAAATTATTTAATTGGTGGTATTAAATAGTATATGCATTAAGTTATGCAAAAATTATATATTATTTTATACAAGATAAAATATAAAATAAAAACACATGTAATAACAATACTGAGATTTTAAAATATTTTAAAATAAATAATTTATAATTTATATAGTATAATAATTCATTTATTATTAATTAACCATAACAATTCATTCATTATTAATCTGGATATAAACAATATCGACATTGTTATTTCTCCATAACTAATACAGTACTTCCCGGCTAAAAATATAACCATTGCTTAAATTCCTGTCTTCACTTCAACTGATTCCAGTCTTACATAGTACACGCCATAGCTCAAGGTAAAAGCTCCTTTTTTTCGAAGTTGTAAACTTGTTCTTTTACTAAGCTTCTGCTTTCACCTTCTTCTTTTTTCTTTTTTTTTTTGGGCAAAGGGTTTATTCGTGCAAAGTGGCTACATCCATTTGTTATTTTTATATAGTTGGAAATAAAATTAGATATTTATTTGTATATTTGATTGTTATTTATATCTTAATTTATATTTAATTTGATGGTTAAGACTACTGTTCTTGGAATTGTATTTGAATCGTGAATTATTTTGGCATTTTATTTTGTAGTGCCTTCTCTTGCTATTTTCTTGTACCTTTTTCCTATGCTATAACTAGTAATGACATTATTAAAACCTAGAAATGATGATTTTTAAAAAAGGAGGATCAAGAATGAAAATTGTATCTGGTGTGGTGTCTTTGTTTTGATTACTGACTTCTTTTGTTTTAGTTACTTCGGTTTGATCCTGTAGAATTTGACCCATTTTTCTCGTTAAAAGGTAGGAAATAGATTATATTTGATAAGAATGATGTGCAATTTCATGGACTCTTACTGTAATCAGTGGCGGAGTGAGATAATTCAGTAAGGGGTTTCAAAATATAAAGAAGTAAAGGTACGGAGAAGTCAAGAGGATTCAACGTCTACTATATATGCATAAAAAATAATTCTGGCCGAGTATATATAATGTATGTTTTCGGCAAAGGGAGTTTGAATGAACCTCGTTCCGCCCCCTGGCTTTGCCCATGACTGTTCATGATCATTTGTTTATACCAAAAGGAGTATGTAAACGAATGTCCAAGGGTATGCACTGTCGGCTGATAATTCAGAGGTACAACAACTACTACTACGCCTCCTCGATTTCAGATTGTTTTAGTTGGCTATATGATCCTCATAGTTGATAGTTCGATACACGCTTCAGATCTACGTTGCTCGGACTCTCCAAAAGTGTTGCTCGTGTCGTATCCTTAAAAAATGTGCTACTTTTGAAGGATCCGATACTCACCCGTCAGCATTTTTGAAGAGTCCGAACAATATAGCTTCAGATAAATTGCTGCATTAACTTGTTTGTAAATTATTTCCTAGTTTCCTTTGGTTATTTCTCTAATATCTAGTTGTCAACTTGCTCTTTATATTCGGATGAAAAGTTGTGTGGTAAATGGTTGTGTCTGCAATGTTAATGCAGTATCTTTGTTTTCGTTAGTACTAGCAAGTGATTCCATTGTCTTAAACAACTTGTTCTTATAGCCACATAGGTTTGAGTCTGTTGATTTTGTCCCATTTCCTCATTGGACGAAAGGTACCAAATAAATCAGATTGGTATAAAACAATGTACATTTTTTACAAACTCCAACAGCCTCCTCGCTAAAATGCATGGAACTCCATTAGCTTCTTTGTCAAAATGCAAGGAAAAAGTTTACGATAATACATCCATTCAGCCATTTTCCACCTACCCAAACTAGCGGGTACACTTCAAACTCCCACTGTTCATGTGCATGTGTTTTATGTTCTATTGAGTAATTGAAAGTTGGTGTAGGAAACCTTTGTTTTGTATTGGATGCTTGCTAGTTTATTTAATATACATTTGCACTTTGATAAAACCAATTTTTGTTTTCATGAACTCGTACTGTTCATGTGCATATGTTCGATTTTAATTGTATTTATACTCAGAGGAATCATAAAATGGATGTCCTGTATGCACCTGATAGTTTGAGACACAACAGCAACTATTATGCTTCAATTCCCGCTTGTTGGGGTTGGTGGTATGAATCCTCATAGTTCACGACACTCTTCAAATATTTTCCTGCATTGGTCCTTTTCTTTTATTCTCACCTACTTATTCCTAGTTTCCTTTGGTTTTTTTCTCGAATATCTAGTTGTCAACTTGCTCTTTATATCCGGATAAGAACTTGTATGTTGAATGGTTATCTTATGCAATATCGTCGTTTTCATTACTACTAGCAGGTGATTCCATTGTCTTAAACAACTTGTTCTTATAGCTACATAGGTTTGAGTCTGTTGATTTTGGCCCATTTCCTCATTGGATGAAAGGTACCAATTAAATCAGATTGGTATAAAACAATTTACGTTTTTACCAACTCCAACAGCCTCTTTGTGATAATGCAAGGAACTCCATTATCCTCTTTGTCAAAATACAAGGAAATAACTGTTTATGATAATACTCTCTCTCTTTCTCTCTCTCTCTCTCTCTCTCTCCATCTACCCTGCACTAGTCTGGGAACTTCTTACACAGGGTAAGCCCTTTAAGCCTCTCTACAAACTCCAACTGTTCACATGTATGTGTTTTATGTTATAGTGAATTTCTACCAAGAGAAATACGTTATGAATGTCCTATAATGTGCACTTGATATGGTCGAGAAACGTCTCTGATAAATTGCCTATGCTTTTCCTGTATGTTTCACGTAGTTTAATTTCCAAGTTACATTGATTTTTATATGTTTGAATTTCTAGTTGTTAATTTGCTATTTATATCCAGCATAGAGCTTGTATGGGGAATGGTTGTCTCCACAATGTTATTACAGTATCTTTGTACAA
The DNA here is from genome assembly GCA_000715115.1 of Nicotiana otophora. Taxonomy (NCBI): domain Eukaryota; kingdom Viridiplantae; phylum Streptophyta; class Magnoliopsida; order Solanales; family Solanaceae; genus Nicotiana; species Nicotiana otophora. Next base: position 40,702 of record AWOL01S0023937.1, read on the forward strand.
TTTCGGAAGACAACATTTCAATTGCATGAAATCAAATAATACTTTGTGACTTTGTGTGTGCTAAATTTGCTGGCTGTTTATCTTGAAAGGTTACATTGGCCTTATCTTTAGTAAGTATATGAACTTAAAGAGATCTAAATGAGTTTCAGTGTAGTCTGCAGTAACTTAGTTTATTAGCCTCTTTATTCGGTTGATGGAAGATCCATTTACCATGAAGTTCCGATAGGCTTGGTGAAAGAAAAATACCCTCATTGTTGATAAGTGAAGCAAACAAGTCTCTGAGGTTGAGCTAATTAATTCAGCCGGAAGCGCCTATACCACCTAACCTGTTTCTAAGGTTTGGGCATATAGTCCCTTGTTACTGTTTAATTAGGGAAGTCATCCTTTGATGATAGAGTTTAATTTTTTTTTGCTGCAACAACACATAACGTTAAGCAAGAAGACAGAATAGTAAATATCAATCTCGTCTTTCCGCATCTTTTCTTTTGCTCAAAGGGCCTCTAGTGAGTTAGAGTTATAAAAGGTCAAACCTTTACTGATTCCGTCATATATAATTGAGTTGCGAAAACTTTTGGAGGCAAGGACTTTTTTTTACTACCTTTTCTTGTTGCTCCACACTACTATCTTTTCTTGTTGCTCCACACTACTATCTTTTCTCGTAAGATGATACGCGCTAGCTAACACGCCGCCAGGCGTAAATCATAGGCACAATGAGAATTACTTTTTCTTAATATTTGAGCAGAATAGAGGCGTTCTTCGAATCTTTTCAAGTCGGTATGTTAATCCAGTTATTTTTGTTCTTAAGGGCTATAGCATCTCCAACTGGTCTTTGAAGTGAGGGTTGCAATTCTGCATTTGCTTTGAGGTACATGGCTGACAGACATCCTGTTGATCAACAGCAAAATACTGAACCACAGATGAACTCTTCTGCTTCAAGGGATGATATGATCGCCTGTGTGGTGGCATTAGAGGCTGCCTTACTACCCTGTTTGCCTGCACGAGAACTCCAGGCAATAGACCGTTCAGCCCATCCATATCATCAGAGTGAGTAATTTCATGCCTATAGCTGTTTGAGCAATCCTTACCAATTTTCTTGAATTAGTGCAAATCCTGTGTCTCTAGCATTGTGAGATGAGTCTTTTGAAAGATAAGCTTGGTGATAAATCAGAAGAAAGCAATAAAATAGATTATTGTTGTTTAAGTGTGTGACGTGAGAGAGCGCGCACTTTTATTTACTTAATTATGTCTTCAACACGCCCTCACGTGCGGGCTTGATCCTTTTTGATGAGCCAAGCACGTGAAAATTCTTTTTGATATTGGGTGGTGGTAAGACTCACCTAGGACCTTTGACTGCTCTGACATAATGTTGAAGTGTGACCATCTCGTCTAAAAGCTTTAACTGTTAGAGAGCGCACACATTTATTTACTTAATTATGTCTGCAACAATTGTCACTTATTATATGCTAACATTTGTTTTGCTTCAGAATCTGTTCAATCAGTGTTATTTTTGAAACTCTATCTCGTCCTTAATTTATGTTCATACATTTGATGAGTTCAATCTATGTAGCATTTGCTTTTGACACCTGAGGTTTTGCTGCATTGTTAATTCGTAGACCACTAAAGTTCCATTACTGAAATGCGAATCCAAGTAAACTATATTTTTATATGGACCAAGCCAGCTCTAGTGCACCTCGACTAGTTCACCGAGTAGTTATTACTTTTCACCAGCGTGGGAGTAACTCTGTCCACTAACGTTTAGACAAATAGGAATAAATCACCTAGTATTTTTTGCTTTTGTTGAGATTTGAACCATGGTTACATGGAAATTTATCCAGGCTTCTCGACATTGCTGAAGCAAAATTATATGTACCCAACTACTAATAACTTCATCACGGCTAAATCTTCTTGTCGTTGCTTTTTCCTTACGATGTTATTGGAAACATTAGCTGCATCTAATGTTCTTTTTCAGAACTTTCTAGAATGGAGACACTGAAATAAAGTTGTGTTGCCTTGTTTTGATGCTTCAGAGTTTTTGTATCTTTTCATTTTCATATTAGTGTTTTGTTAAAATTTACAGTGCAAATGGTGGCTTATTAGCTGTGGAATTCATTTATTTTGTTTTTTGCTGATCGAGATTGAAATTTTTTCGTTCCTTAGTCGATGTAGAGAGACATGCTAGAGATTTCATGGAAGCTGCCAAGAAACTTCAACTTCATTTGATTGGGTTGCAACGTGATGATCTACCTACAAGACCCGAGATGCTTAGAAAGGTAATTCATAGGTCACACTTTGCTTCGTATAATGGTTACCAAAGGACGTATTCTCTCCTTCCTATGGTCGCGAATGGATTATTATGGATTCTAATTAATTTCTACGTACAGGAGATAGAAAAGATGGAAGAAGAGTTGAAAACGAAGACTGAACTCATAGCTAAGCAGGAGAGACTGATCCAAGGATGGAGGGAAGAGTTGAAGGACCAACTGGATAAACACATCATGGAGTTAGAAAGGGTGTAAACTTCTCTTGTTTTATTTGTGATTCAATTTGGATTCTGGGTTGGGATGACAAGTCCTTGTTAATGTTACTTTAGTTATTTTTTTTCTTAATTTTGGTGGTGTCCCGACTAGTTTGCGTGCACGTCAACTATTCTAGATACCTGCTACTGCTATATGTGCTCATGTATCGAGTAACTCTGCCTATAAACTTGAAATTGAATCTTTATCAGCATCTTTTGTGATTGATGCAGTAATTTTAGCTGCTTGCAAAGTTAAATGACTTTCTTGTTACAAAAAATATAATTCAGTGTGTTTAATGTAATATAATGAAAATTGAGTGATCATTCACGAAATTAATCTCTCACATATGGTACTGATATGAATACAGTCCAAGTAAACTAACCCAAATAGGCAAATAGCAGTATGAGCATTCTCTCTTTGGAGTTACACTTAATTTTCAACAAATCTAAAACATTGATATGCTTAGTTTGAGGCAAGCATGTGAAGATTTTCCAATCATTGTTAATTTAAAAGCACACAGCATTCTGATCTTTCAGTCGTTATTTTTATTTTTTAGTTTTTAATTAGCCATTTAATTCAATTTGTTTTTTTTAATCAAGCTTTCTCAGCCATAGCTTTACTTATAAATGTAAATCAGGACAACCATATTGGGACAGGAAAGTGCAGCTTTCAATGCATAATTAACAACAATAACATATAATTCTACTCCATATTTGAAATCTTGAAAACACAGCATCGTAAAATGCTTACATTCCAATACTATGAGTGCTTTTACAGTATATATGATTTTGATCAAATCACAAACAATTCATTCTTCTCCAAAGCTCAAAGCCAACCCTTTTATCCACATCTAATTTAGCTTAATCAATTAACTCCTGTAAATATTTACAAGAAAGCAAGCATGAACATGTATCATGAAACCTGCATATCTATGTGAGAATTGCGAATTTCTCCGCGTTGGTAATTCCTACTTATATATAAGCCAAACTCTTAATTCTTCAAATATTTTGTAACCTACCTAAATCTTCTGCTATAAACCAGCAAACAGAAAAGTTCTCATTGTATCTAATATATAACATGAGCAAAATGAATCATCTCAAGGATGATTTTCACCTATGAGCTTGTTCAAAAGCGTCGTCAACAGTGCATCCCTCTTTTCAGCTCGGTTCTCCTCTCTCATTCTTCTTTGCTCCTCCCTCTCCCTGCAAGCCTGTTCAATCATCATCCTATCCCTTTCGAGCTTCTCCATTGACGACCGCCATTCTTGCTCAAATACTTCTCTTTCACGAGCACGCTTCTCCATTGTCTCTCTCCATTGCATCTCGATCCTCAGTTGCTGCTGAAAGAAATCTTTAAGCATTTCTTGAATATTTTCAACAGTTCTCCCACTGTTGTTAGTACTTCCTAAGCTGGGTTGTCTTGAAGGTTTCTCTGCATTTTTTGTTCTTGGCCGCTTTTCTTTTTCAATATTCTTTTTGGGAGCAACTTTGCTTTTTGTTAACTTTACTTCATCACTCTCATAACCTTCTTCATCTTCTGAGACATCCTCTGAAGATTGATCTCTAATTGTTCTCCGAGGCCTCTTTTTTGCTTGTTGGGAACCAGCCTCAGATTCAAGTTGTAGTTGATGTACGTTATTTGTACTTGTTGTAAAAAGTGCATGCAGCTCATCAAAAAATTGAAATTGCCCGCCATTATCTGGATCAGATGATTCCTTGCCCTGTGAAGGTTTAAAGCTTCCATTAAAACAAAATCTAAAGGAAAAATGCAGTTTCTCTGGAGCAAATCCAAGACATAAGAAGGGTAACTTTCTCCTCTTTTGCAAGTTTCTTCTTTTGCAGCTTTTCAATTCGTTAGATAATGAGATAATCTGGTAGGTAAGATCACAAGCAAAGCTCTTGTTATTACTAGAGAGACTCCTGGATAGTTGAATTTCAATAGTTAATGAATTTATAAACACAAAGTGACATGTTATAAAGCTGTGAAGGCGCTATATATTTTGGACATGTACTAATAGGAGTGAATTACATACATGACCAAGCGTCACGTTTTCTCTGTGACTTGTGGAAACCATGGATAGATGTATGGCAGATATAGACTAGACTTCCTTCTAAGCTTAGGACTCAAGGTAAGGAATAATCCAACTCGTGATTTGGTGTTCTATATAAAAGCACGTTGCATATGTTAGTTGTGATTTATAGGAGATGAAGTACATAGCATAAACGGACAAGTCTATAGTATCTAAGCATGATCTGTGTTAAATGAGAGGTTTGTAAGTTCATTAATGTCTTCTTTAAGGACTAATGTGATATGAACATGCTAACTGCTAAGTGATCCTTCTTCCATGTAGATACATTAATGAATGAGCTAACTTGTTAAATGAAAAAGCTGCCATGTGCAGAGACTAGCCACAGGGTTCACCCTTGGGGTGAGACTGGAGCATGGATTGGCCTAGGGTTATCTTGTAGAGAAATGGGTATCTTGTAGAGAAAACAGAATATGATGATAGTGGATCTTAGCGGTAACCTGAGGGTGTTTGAATTGGCTTTTAAACTGGTCAAATCAGCTTTTAAGTTCTTTTAGCTTTTTTCAGTGTTTGGCAAAGTTAAAAAGTGCTTAAAATAAGTTAAAAACTGCTTAAAACAAGCCAAAAGCAATAAGCTAGGCAACCCCAACTTATTGCTTTTTGGCTTAAAAGCTATTTCTGCCGAAAAATCACATTTTTAAGTCAATCCAAACGGGCTCTTACAAGACAGCAGCAAACAAATGATACAGCAGCAAGAAGAGGCCTCCAAGGTTCAAGTTTTTATTCTCGCTCACTTTTTCTTTTACCAAAATGTCCTAGCTCTCCTCTTCCTTAGCCTCTTATGAATTGTACCGTAGATCCAAATGGACAGAATATATCCAAATTGGATCACAGCCCAATGTCAACATAACATGATTCAACACATTTTCCAGCAGAAATATGTTTAGCAGCCCGGCCAAATAATGGCTAAAACATCATAAGAAGGCCATGTAACAACAACAACAACAACGACTCAATAAAATCCCACTAGTAGGGTCTGGGGAGGGTAGTGTGTACGCAGACCTTACCCCTATCCCGAGGGAATAGAGAGGCTGTTTCCGAAAGACCTCGGCTCAAGAAGACGAAAAGAGACAATATAAAGAAGGCCATGTAACATATACTGTTTTTCAGATATGAATAAACCGCTTGTTAAAAAACAGAATAAAACCCTTGTAATAAGGATGAGGTTTATCGTGATTATTCTAGATGTTAAGAGGTATTGACCTGCTTATCTTTTTAATAATATTTCACCAACTTATATGTTGACCTGTGGAAAAAGAAATCTGTTAACTTGCTCTGCAAATTCAGCCAAGACACAATCATCTCTCTCCCTCGGGCAGGGTAAAGATATTATAACAGCAAACAACTACATCAAAGTTCTCCTCATGCATTTCCCTTTTTTAAAAGAATGAGCTTCTAGTAAGCATGTGAAATCTCACACAAGGTAAGGGTAAGGTCTGCATACACCCCCTCGGGCAGGGTAAAGATATTATAACAGCAAACAACTACATCAAAGTTCTCCTCATGCATTTCCCTTTTTTAAAAGAATGAGCTTCTAGTAAGCATGTGAAATCTCACACAAGGTAAGGGTAAGGTCTGCATACACCCCCTCGGGCAGGGTAAAGATATTATAACAGCAAACAACTACATCAAAGTTCTCCTCATGCATTTCCCTTTTTTAAAAGAATGAGCTTCTAGTAAGCATGTGAAATCTCACACAAGGTAAGGGTAAGGTCTGCATACACCCCCTCGGGCAGGGTAAAGATATTATAACAGCAAACAACTACATCAAAGTTCTCCTCATGCATTTCCCTTTTTTAAAAGAATGAGCTTCTAGTAAGCATGTGAAATCTCACACAAGGTAAGGGTAAGGTCTGCATACACCCCCTCGGGCAGGGTAAAGATATTATAACAGCAAACAACTACATCAAAGTTCTCCTCATGCATTTCCCTTTTTTAAAAGAATGAGCTTCTAGTAAGCATGTGAAATCTCACACAAGGTAAGGGTAAGGTCTGCATACACCCCACCCTCCCCAAGCCTCACTTGTAGGATCACATTGGATATGTTGTTGTTGTTGGAGCTTCTAGTAAGCATGAACTAGTCAAGTTGAGGACTAACCAAGAGCATTAGCTATGCCTTCTGTGTAGATATCAGCTACACCCCTTTCCCAGCCTGTCCTTTTCTCTCCTTTTCTTAAGAGGAAGAATGAAAAGTTCTTTTCCTTTTTTTGGAATAAGAAGCAGAATAATATTCCCCTACACTTGTACTCGGCGATAACATTTTGCAACTCCTAGAAACAAATCACTCTTACTATTTCTCAAGTTGTTTCCTCCAAGTTACCAAAAAATATATTAAACCGAAGAAAATGAAAGTCAAGTATGAAGGAGTAAAGCCTTCTGTGGGACTATTGGATGTCTTCTTTGAAGGAGGATCATACCAGTGCGTATCCTCTACTATAGGACAATGAAGGATTGAATAAAAGGAATAGAAGATAGACTTATCCCTAGAGAATCCAAGGGAACGAACCTTGGTTAAAGGAAGGTAGATAAATTTATCCTAGTGGAATCTCATGCAATACACCTCAGCCCAAGAAGAACAACAGAAGTAAATAAGGTTGATAATTCCTATGTTTGGTTTACATTAAAAGATGAAAAAACACTAGCATTCTCAATGCCTCCAAAGTTGGAAAGGAGCAAGTAAATATTTTCTACTACCCTTTGCATTAGCATTCTCAATGCCTCCAAAGTTGGAAAGGAGCAAGTAAATGTTTTCTGCTATCCTTCCAACTTTATGTAACAACTTGAATGTAGGATAAATATTTCATCAGAGAAGCAAATCACTAAGCTCTCCCCCTCTTTGAACAAAAGAAGGTGCAAGTCTAACTTTAGTAGTATGAAAAGGAAAGTAGAGGAGAATAAAAAGCCCTTTCTGACAACTTATCATCATTAATCCAAGAGCCCGTTTGGTTTAGTTGATTAGAAGTAGCTGATAAACATTAAGTGCTAAAGAGCACTTTTTTGTGTTGAAACTAATTTTATAAATAAATAATTACATGCTTAGGTAGAAGTGATGAAATCGATAATAAGCAGTTCATGTGTTTGGTTAAAACAATGTTGATAAGCCATTTTTATGTTAAAATGACTAATAAGTCCTTAAAGTTATTTACAAAAATTACAAATTAAAAAGTATCTATACAAGGAGAAGAACAAACGACGAATATAGAATTGAGAGGGATTTTGGGAGTTCTATTTGGGGAAGAGTACTTTGAGAATTACAACAAAAATATTAGGGCTAAAATAGTAAAATACTTGGTCAAAGTAAATTCTTATAAGCCGAGAAGTTATAAGTTGGGGGTGACCAACTTATGACTGATTTTGGCATATAAGTTAAAAATACTTATAAGCTAATTTGAGTAGCTTATAAGCTTACTCAAACACCCTCTATAGCAAGTGTCTCCTATTTGATTGTACATCAAAATGAACCATGAAGTTTACTTCGTCCTGATACTTTCTTTCTTTACTTAGCAGTAGTGCCAAGCTTGACTGCCAGCTAAGAAACAAATGAGATTTTCCTTTAGAAAAAGTGCTTCACTGAATAACTCCTCCGTTTCACCAAAAGTCCAACACCCCTTCTCTTCTCTCCAAAAAAGCAGTCTTGACACGCGATTTCGGATCTTATTGCAAATTACAAAGTCAATTACAAGAATACATCACCGACACTCACTTATCCTTCCATGGTAGCTACTCCAAATGACATCTAAGCAAATTTCCATCAGAATGTGCACATATGATAGGCATTTTTATTTGTTAAAACATCTCTCAATTCGTTATATCCTGCAAAGGGAAGCCTCAAAAACAAATCTTCACACATGACATCTGTAACCAGAGGCAGACCTACATGGAGATGAGAGGGGTCACCGGAACCCGCTAGTCTCGGCAAAAACTGTGTATATATATTTGTATATACATCAAGGACCCCTCAAATAATTTTGATGTGCCCCCTCAAGTAGAAAAGCTAAACTGCTCCGTTGGTTTAATAAGTTACATTATGTCCTCCCTGATGATAAGACCTGGGTTCGAGACCCAACACCAGTTCTCTTTTTTCATTTTATTTATTTTTCTCTTTGAATTCAACACAGTCTAATTTCCTGTATTTAGTGTTTTTTTATTTTATTTATTTTTCTCTTTGAATTCAACACAGTGTAGTATCCTGTATTTAGTGGTCAACTTGTTTTTTTTTCTTTATCTTTTCTGAGCAAATGAACAATTATTTAGAACTAGTACATAGAAGGAGATAAAATATTCCATTAACAAAAAGCCAATCACCTTCTTTATCCATGTATCTAAGTTTATAAGCATTATCATTTTCTTGTCATGTATAAAATTAAGTAATTCACCAAAAATTTCTCCAAAAATAATAATTAAAAACTCCAAAAACCCTTCTGCTTTCAAGGATCACTGACGTCAAAGTAGCAAATATTTATCGATTCAACGACAGTGACTGAGATTCTGCTTAGATTGCTTAATAGACCTTTAATCTTGATCTTATCTGACTAAGTTTTTTTATATTTTTTGAACATCCTTTCGGTCACTGACTCATATTCATTAAGTTTTTAAGGAGTTAGTGCGCAAAATTTTATCGTTATTAGCTGACATATCTATGTCAAAGATAGCGGTGCCCCCGCTGCGCTCAAATCCTGGGTCCGCCTCTGACTGTAACAAATACTGGTCCACAAATTCCAATTCTGATCTAGTAAAAACCAAAAACCGTTCAAACAATCGACCCAAAACCTATGTTGCTTGGACTCTCCGAAATTGTTGCCTGGTTCGTGTCGGATACTGCAAAAGTAGTGTATTTTTAGAGGATCTGACACAGGTGCGACAACATATTTTCACGCAACGTAGCCTAAACCAAACACCACCAAGAATAAATTGTTTCTAACAATCAAATTATATCTCCCAAATGAAATAGGGAGATATAATCTGTGAACCTATCTGCATAGATAATGGGTGAGGGGAAGTAATAATTTACTTAGCATTAGTAACTTCAATTTCAATATCTCACTTTTTTTTACAAAATTGGTGCTATCCGGGCCAACTTGCGTTCACCTTGACTAGTCCATCACGTACCTGCAGCATAGGTACGGGGTAGCTTTGTCAACCAAGGCTTAGGCAGATACAAAAAAATAACCTAGTATATTTTTGTCTCCACTGGCATTTGAACCTGAAACCCCATGGTTCTCCTCCCACTTCAATTTCTCACTTCTCAAATACAAGTTGAAGCCACCAAAATCCAAAGCAGACAACTGGCAGTAAAAATGTGAGGACTGCAGATATTACTCTAATGTTTTGTTATTTCTTTAATAAAGTTTTCATAGTTGCTAGAATACACATACATGAACCCAAGCAGAAAATATCACCTTATTAACTATACTCTAAATTCATTCTAACCGTCCGATAATTCAGATCATTTTACTTCTAAAGGACCATATTATCAGCTAAGTTGCTCGGACTCTTCACTTTCAGTGCCGCACCCGTGTCGACATGATGTGGGTGTGGGTATGAGTGTGGGATCCGTGTCGGATCTGGTCAACCGATTTTGGGTACTTTGACCAAAATCAACGGAGAAATTTGGGACAGACACAATGATTTTTGAAAACAAATCAAAAGCTAGAGTGATATGGAAGAAAATGGAATACCTTGTATATATAAATTTATATGTCAGTCCTTTTCTTTTTATCTCCTTCTAAAATTCTACTCTTGTTCAATATTTTCTCCTTCTTAGAATACCTTGTAAGTTTTCCACATAATGTCTCATAATTTAGATATATTTTTATAACTCTATTTTTAAATAATTGAATTATTTTTAGCCGAATCGCCGCACCCGTATCCGTACCTGGATCCGTAACCCCGAATCTTTAAATTTAGATCATGAAGGATCTGACCTCTAGATCCGCACCCGTATCGGACACCCGCACCCGAGTCCGAGCAACTTAGATTATCAGTACCAGCCAATCAAAAAGAACGAACAAAACAAGATTTTTTTACTGCATTTGCAAATATTAGATACTCCCTCTATCCTAATTTGTTTACACCAATACTACCTTCTTCTTTTTTATACAATAGTAGTGATCAGTCCAGCTTATGCGCAAGTCAAGTATTCCACAGGGTACCTGCATCCTCCTATTCGTAAACGTACTGGATAAATCTACCACCCAATAAGGCTAAGGCAAATGGGAAAGATCATCTAGATTTCTTGCGGGATTAAAACTCTAGTCTCTCATGGTCTTCATTTCAACTCCATCCATCACTAAACCAATTGAACGCTTTTTGGTACTATTACTAATTGGGAGTGAAACAGTTCTCTTAAGTTAGGACCATTTTAAACATTCTTTAGATTCTTCTAACTACAAAAATTTTACTTTACAGTAATTTTACCTAGTTTCATAAAATTTGTTAAGAAAACGTCTAAATTCCCACCCAAAAATTAAATGTATTCACATCATACTCCAAAACCCATCATTTCTTTTCGAGACAGATAAAATGATGCCAAGAATTATCATAGTCATAAAACATGTACTCGTTACATTTCAGTTTATGTGACACTATTTATTTCTTCATTAGTCCATTTATAAAATATGACACATTTCTATATTTAAAAATAAAATACTTTACACATCCCATTTTTTATTCTTTATGACAAATTTTTATACTTACACAAATGTATGTGTTTAAAACTACAAGTTTCAAAATCTTTCATTTCTTTCTTAAACTCTGCACCAATTCAAATTATGTCACATAAATTGGAACGAAAGGAGTATATATGTATTACCTTGTAACGATTGACCAAATTCTTCCACTTGGATTTACACTGTTCTGCACTTCTCCTATACCCTCTCTCCTTCATCTTAGCAGCTACCATCTCCCATAGATTCTTCCAATTACTTCGCTTAGCTAAAGAAAATTCCTTTTCAAGCTCACCCCTAATACCTATGAAATCCCTAGTCTCCTGATTACTCCACGGCGGAACCCGCTCGTCCCGCTTAGGAAACTCGTCGTCTCCGGCGACGGTGGCGGTAGCGGTGCAGATTGAAGCGCCGGGAAGGAGGTGGAGGGGGAGATTAGGAAACATCAGACGTTGGGTAAATGGTCCGAGGTTTTCATTGTCTCCTCCACCAAACATTTTTTGGGTTTTTTTCCTTTGTAAATTTTTGGAGGGGGAAAGAGTAAAGATTTGGTAACTTTGGTTTATTTAAGTAGGAAAAAAGGACCAAAAAAAGAGTTTTAGGGTCAAAATTAGAAGAAGACTTTCTTTTTAAAGTCATTCTTTTGACATTTTCTTGATAGACCAGTAAAGAATAATGGTGGTTTTTGAAAGGCTAATTGTGCACACTTTAATTATTTAGTTTATAGTCATATATTTATTACCTTCCACCTACACAAAGTACTTTGTTTTGTGCACCGTTAAGGGTGACAAGTGGGCCGGTTCAGGCCCGGAACCGCGGGCTAAATGGTTCAGGACCGTTTGGCCCGATTTTAGTGGGCTTGGACCGAATTTGGGCCCATCAGGCCCGGGACCGTTTAGTCCGCTAGAGCCCAGGACCTTAACGGGCCAAACGGTCCCAACAACTATTTTTAACGGGCTGTCAAAAATAGCCGTTGGCTATTTATAAAATAGTCATTTAACCCTCCCAACTTTGTTTTAATCCCAAACTTTTTATAATTACACTTTTTCTCTACTTTCAACTATAAATACCCCATCATTCTTTCATTTTTTCTTACAAAATCATCAATCTATCACAATCTCTCTCTAATATATATATATATTATACATTTAATATATATACTATACTATATATATATATATATCTTATATATAGTATATAAGATGTATATATAGCTTATCGAATGTAGCTTATTACTTATATATATATTATACATTTAATATATATACTATACTGTATATACATCTTATATATAGTATATAAGATGTATATATAGCTTATCGAATGTAGCTTATTACTTATATATATATTATACATTTAATATATATACTATACTGTATATACATCTTATATATAGTATATAAGATGTATATATAGCTTATCGAATGTAGCTTATTACTTATATATATATTATACATTTAATATATATACTATACTGTATATACATCTTATATATAGTATATAAGATGTATATATAGCTTATCGAATGTAGCTTATTACTTATATATATATTATACATTTAATATATATACTATACTGTATATACATCTTATATATAGTATATAAGATGTATATATAGCTTATCGAATGTAGCTTATTACTTATATATATATTATACATTTAATATATATACTATACTGTATATACATCTTATATATAGTATATAAGATGTATATATAGCTTATCGAATGTAGCTTATTACTTATATATATATTATACATTTAATATATATACTATACTGTATATACATCTTATATATAGTATATAAGATGTATATATAGCTTATCGAATGTAGCTTATTACTTATATATATATTATACATTTAATATATATACTATACTGTATATACATCTTATATATAGTATATAAGATGTATATATAGCTTATCGAATGTAGCTTATTACTTATATATATATTATACATTTAATATATATACTATACTGTATATACATCTTATATATAGTATATAAGATGTATATATAGCTTATCGAATGTAGCTTATTACTTATATATATATTATACATTTAATATATATACTATACTGTATATACATCTTATATATAGTATATAAGATGTATATATAGCTTATCGAATGTAGCTTATTACTTATATATATATTATACATTTAATATATATACTATACTGTATATACATCTTATATATAGTATATAAGATGTATATATAGCTTATCGAATATAGCTTATATATATATATATATATATATATATATATATACTATATATACATCTTATGTCGATATACTATATATACATCTTATATACTATATATATTCGATATTAAATATTGAATATTAAAATTTTGGTCACAATTCTATGATAAAATTTACAAAGCATTTGTCTTAGATATTTTTTTTAACATCCATTTATCTCTACTATCTATTTAATTTTTTTTTTAAAATATGTTGGACCCACTTAGCCCGCAGGCCGGGACCGTTTAGCTTGGGACCAAACGGTCCCGGGCCCGGGTCGGTCCCTACAAAAAGCCTGTTTATGCCCGAGACCGTTTGACCCGTTTAATTTGGGACCGGCCTACTTGACCCCGTTTAGGCCCGGGACCGGCCCACTTGCCAACCCTATGCACAAGCAATAAGCAAATGAGACGAAATTATACTCCTACTTCTACCATTCTAATTTGTTAGACACCTTTTTTTTTCAATACTAGTCAGGTGTTGCTCGTGCTAAGCACGAGCCCAATAACTATTTAACTTTAATTGTTTTTGTGTTAATCTAATTAGGTGAAAGTACAATTTTAAGGACTCGTTTGATACTAGGGATAAGAGATAATTAATTCCGAAAATAAATTTGAGAGAAGAGTTTATCTCATGTTTGGTTGAGATAAAATCGTGGTATAACTAATTCCGAGATTAGTTATTCCGAAATTGTAGTATTTTGTTTATCCCTATGAGAGGATGGGATAACTAATTCCGAGATAATTAATCATGAATAACTTGTTTCCCAACCAAACGGCCCCTAAGTTCTTAAGATGTAACATGTAAACTTTGAGAGGTTCTAATAAAACTGGCAATATGTACCATCGTCTCAGAATATGTTCTTAACTTAAACATGATTTCATCATCCAAATTAAACAGCAAATCATCGTGTCTTTATAAAAACATATACACACATAAATATTCACACTTATCTACACAAAATACATGTACACTTTGTTGAAGTAGAGTATTATTTGAAGCTTTCTTTGTGACGGTAAATCCTTTTTCACGGTTTGAGTGTTGACATTCCAAAATATTACTGGAACGGTTTTGTGTCAATCAACGTAAACAATTGAATTAAATGCAAATATCTATGTATGAGAAACCAACAAAATAGGAAAGAATATCTTTAATACTATCCTTTTACCGTAAAGTCCTAATTTTATCTTTTAAATTCAAGAAGTGGCGTGGACTTATGTTACAAAAAATAAATATACTCTTACAAAACGATCAAAATGAAAATAGTGATCTTCTAAAAAAGGCATTTGGCAAATTAAAGAACGTAGTAAATGCAAAGATAGATCTTACCTTTGTAAATTCTATTTCCGAAATGATTTCAAAATTGTAGAATAATGTATATTTAAATACATATTTTAATTTAGGAGTATTCTACTATTTTTAAAAAGTAAATCATGTCCGATAATGAAACAATTTAACTAACATCTTGTAAGTCCAAATAAAATTTAAAAAGAGTTTGATGTTGACATTTGTTTTCTATTTGTAAACTTTGCTACAACATTAATCTATTTCTCCAAACAACTCCGTTTCTGATTTTGAAAACTTAAAAGATAATAATGGCCCGCACGTATTTTTGTGTTTAGAACTTTTTTATTATTTCCTTCAATAACTCCACAATTGATGTACCACGTAATGGCATGCACATATTTTTTGTGTTAAGAACCTTTTTATCATTTTCTTCAGTAACTCTACAATTGTTGTACCACGTAATTCCTCATATGAGGTAACTATTACAGTTTTCAATTATCAAGGATGATAATCAAGTCCACCATAAAATCAAAGGAACAAGTTTCATCAGTCATATACACATTGCATTTTATTATTTTGTAAAGTCAAAAGGAACAATGCAATAAACACACATGAAAGTTGATGAAACATAGTGTATATACAAATGAATCGAGCAAGCTTTGCTACTTGACAACTAAAACTACAATATCATCAGATCTAGTCCATGTATTAATCTTATTATTTCACTAAGAAATTAATGAAGTTCCTTATAAATAATGATAACATTTATACAACAAATTATTAATGTTTATATAGATTCGATGTTCATCCAAATTAAACGTACAAAATCTATTGACAATATGGAATTAGTTACGAAATTACATTAATTTTTTTTTCTTAGTTAAATTGGAACATTACTTTACAAAGTTTACATTTAATAACTTTCTTAAGAACTACTAAAGCTTCAATAACCGAATAAACATTGTCTTAACCCTTTTTGTTAAGAGCATACAACGTGGACAACTGGACATCATGCACAAGAAATAGAGCCCGTTTGGATTTGCTTTTAAGCTGGTCAAACCAGCCTTTAAGTCATTTTTTAGCTTATTTAGGTGTTTGGCAAACTTAAAATCTGCTTAAAGGTCAAATGCTTTTAAGCCAAAAGATCCAAAATAAGCCAAAAATGATAAGTTGGGTAATCCCAACTTTTTGTTTTTAAGCTTAAAAGCCTTTTGACCAAATATTTTGCATCGCTATCCGTGATACTTATGTATAATTCCCAAAATACCCCAATCTTTTCTTTTTCACTTTTCCTCCGCCATTTTCAATCTCTGCCTTCCAAATTTCATAATCTTTTCTTTTTCTCCTTTCCTCCGCCATTTCCAATCTCTATCTTCCAAATTCTATCTCTGTCGAACTGAAGTCCTTGGTGCCTTTTGTTTTTCTTTAAGCAAGTCTTTGGTTGCTTTTTTTTGTCAAACAGATAAATTAATTCTAGTGACTCTTTTGGTTTTGGATTCCTGAGAGTGAAAAATGAACATCGTTTTATTTTTTGTAGAGTTATCTATTTCTTTTCTCGTGGTGGGTGGCTTTGGGTGGGGAAGAATGAAGCTTTTAATTGAGACAAAAAATAATTTATATTTGAATTAAGTTCAAATTAATTTTAGTTAATAACCTGTGTTTCTTTCGGTAAGTATAAATACCTCTTACTTTCAAGAAAATAGAGCTTAGCAATCAACTTGATTTGAGAATCTACACCTATTTATTTGTTTGGACCCCATGAAAAAAGAAAGAAAGAAAAGACAGTACAATTGATTTAGTCTTGATAGTTTCAGGGCATTTAAGTCATTTTAACAGAAAAAAGTATTTATGAGCATATTTTTTCTAAACACATCAAATGCTTATTTTTAGCTCCAACACCTTTATCCAAACACATAACTGCTTATTTAAAAATTACGCTCAAGCATATGAAAAATACTTTTAAGCACTTGATACTTAAAAGTTACTTAAATTAAGTCAATCCAAATGAGCTCAACTAAGCACCGTTTGCTTAAATTTTTTAAGGACCAGGTATGAAGCTAAAAGTGTAATATGGGACCCACTTTTTAGCAAGTGCTAAGGGATAGGAAAGGAATTAATGGAAGTTGCTTAATGTTTTTAAGGAAATAACAGACTTGCACGGGTAAGATTTTTGAATCCCCTTGACACAGCGCAAAAATATAGTTTAGTGGTCAAGGGGTTCATGGTTCTATTCCCACTAGCTATAACCATTTTAATTTTTTTTCTTTTTTTTGAACCCCCTTGACGGTAATCCTACCTCCGCCACTGACCACCATAATAATCCACTCTTAATATGTTAATTCTATTTGAAATTCTTCAAAAACACACTGTCCAAGTCTAGAGGCGAATTTATGATTTTAACTTTATAGGTTCTGAATTTTAGAACGATTTCACATACTAATAATTGAGTTATAAATTTAATAGTTATACATAATTAGTAAATTTCTTAACACAAATATATTATTTGAGGAAAGCTATTGAGTTTGACTGAACCCGTAGTCGGCTTCTAACTCGTCTCCGCCTCCAACCATATTTATTTCAAATTTCTCGAAGAAACATCTCAACCAAATCTCTTAGTTAGTTGAAAGAACTCTCTTTCTTTCTTGGAACTAAAGCTGTCCAACGAGACGGGACGTCCTGTTCTGTTCCAGTCTCGTCCAGCGTCCCGTCCTGTCCCGTCCCGTCCAGTATCCCGTCCCGTCCCACTTAATTCTAAACGGGGTGGGCCCATGTTAAACGGGACACAGGATGGGACGGGATGGCCATTTCGTCCCGTTTCGTCCCGTCCCGTCCCGTCTCATCTCGTCCTAACCCGAGTTCTTTTTGTTTTTATTTTTTGAATTCTAGCCGTTAGGCAACGACTCTAATTGCTTACTAAATTTTAGAAAATTTTTATTATGCTGTAAAATAATTTTCTGGTATATATTATCCTACTGTTACACAAATATTATGGTATATTTGTGGAATTTCTGTTGTATTTGATAAATATAAAACTAATCCAACTAATGCACCAGCCATTAATGAAATTATTGCAAAATTTAAAAAGTATTTTTTTCCTATTCCCCAAGTTTATTTAATTTCTACTATACTTAATCCATTTTTAAAATTAAGAGGTGCAAAGGGACTTGTTCGTAAAGTTTATGAGAATTTAGAAATTCAAGAAAATGAACAACCATCTCTCGAAGACTGCCAAGCTAACATATATTCTTATGTTAGATCAATGTTTGATAAATATAAATCTGTGAAAACAACAGGTGGTGAAACTACTCCTTCTACTTCTAAGTCTAGAGTAGAAGTTCTATGGGAAGATATGGAAATATAACAGATTTTGATTCCTCTATTGATGATGAACTTGATTCTTATCTTAATCAAGGATTGGAAAGTATTAAAGACGAAGAAGCCAACGAACAACTTTTGGCATGGTGGAGTGAGCGTGGCAAGACTTTTCCAATACTTTCAATAATGGCCTGAGATATCCTTGCTATTCAAGCAACATTAGTAGTATCGGAGAGTGCTTTTAGCGCGACAAGATTTTTTCATTAGCGAAGGACAGCCTAGAGATTTCCGTATTATTCAGAGATTGGATTAATTCAGAAAGAAGAAATCTTGGTTTTAAAAAATTAACCACTAGGGAAGAAGAAGAATACGATGAGATACTTAGCACTGGGAGCAATGACGACATGGAACTCATGGAACATCAATCAACATTGCCAATTCCAGAACAATGTCCGAGAGAAATTATAGATAAGTTACAACGAAGTTATATAGGAGCTTACAAATATTAGTATGATAATTTATAATTGGCTACTAAGAGGCCTAGTTCAAATAGAATCCTTCCTAGAAGGTGGCTGCATAGATTATGTGCTTTTCAAATGAATTATATTTGTATGTGAAATTTGAAAGTTTTATTAATAAAATAAAAGGCTCTAAGCGTTGAATTTTTTTATGAATTGTCTTACACTCTTACTTAGTTACTTAATGGCTTGAAATTATATTAAATAAATTATAACCCTATTACAAATTTATAATTACTAGAATTTATATAGGCAACGACAAGACTCTGAATTTATATCCTAATATTGTTTAACGTGTTATTACCATTTGATGCTGAATGTGGGACAAAAGAAACATGTTATACTATGAGTGTGTTTGATTAAATTTATAGGTCGGTCAAATTAGTTTATAATTATTATTTTTGTTTATTAGGCGTTTGCAAAGTGGTATTAAGCCAACTACTTAGAAGTTACAATACACCACACTTTTAATTTGATCAATAATTTTATATTTTATCTATAATATTTTGTATATTTTTTAAAAATCTCTCTCATATATATATGAATCTTGCTACCCACTTTCTAATTTCCTTAAATGCCCCTATGTTTTAATAATAAACAATAATAAAGAGAGGGGCTATTGTCTTTTCACAAAAATTAGGCTCAATTCTAACTACTATATTTCGTTTCCTTCTTCCCAATCATCCATGGTAAAACCAAAGAAGAAAGTTTCTTCTCTGCCACCTCTCTGTAATTCCTAATCGTCATCTTCCGCATCAAGAAAAGTAGTAGTCTATCAATATCAATTAACAATAACCTATGTTGGGAGCCTTTCTTGTTATCATAAACTGTTTCAATCCTCAAAAATCACAGATTAATCGAGATGAAAGGTACTCGTTTTCATAGATCACAGAACTAAAATCTTAGATTAAGCTACTGTTTGGCCATAGATTTCCAAATTTATTTTGATAAATCTGATTTAGGTTAAGTTTGATTTGAAGATGAAAATGTGTTATTCAAAACATATTTCACTTTCTTTTTTAAAAAAACATGAAAAATGACTTATACCCATAAGTTCTAAAAATTATCACAAATACCCAACAGTATCTTCATCAATAATATTCATTATCATTATCACAAATCATAGTCCTGAACATAAATAATTTTGGTACAAAATTATTATTTTATATTGAACTACATAATACACTGTTAGATGACCGAGAAAACGAAGCATCATTGTTACAAAATAATAAATGGTGGGTACTTTTATAAAATACAAAAGTTTGGAATAATTTTAAAAAAAAATTAAAAAAAGAGCTAAAAGCATTCTCTACATACGAAAGCACCAAGTACATTTGCTTATGAAAGAAGAACGGCTTATTCTGTAACAGATTTTCAACCTCTCTTCAGGAAGTAAGAGCAATTTTTCCTTGCCTTGAGCCAGTTCCAGTCATGAGACTTTTCATTTACTCTTTTCATTCACAATCTCTCTATGCTCATCGCTTTCCCTGTGGGTCGAGCCTCATTTTCAATCGCCCTCTACAACTAAGTCAGTTGAGCTCTTTCGGCTCCTAGACCAGTTGTGATCTTTTTTTGTCACAGCCCAAAATTCCACCACAGGCGTCGTGATGGCACCTAGTCTCTAAGATTATGTAAGCCAATTTCTATTATATTTTAAAGCCATTTTTTTTTAAAAAGTAACCAAAACTAACAGCGGAATAAATATAAATATACAACCTCCCAAGACTAGTAGTACTGAGTCACGAACTTTAACTGAATACATGGGGTGATCACGAGGACCGAATATACAATACTGTTTGATTAACAATTAACAGTACAATAAAATGAAAAGACTCCAAGGGACTGCAACGACCAAGCAGCTTTACCTTGAATCCTTACGGTCCCGCTTTAACTCTGCTCAAGTCCGATATCTTTAATACCTGGCTCTGCACAAAAATGTGTAGAAGTGTAGTATGAGTACATCACGGTCGGTACCCAGTAAGTATCAAGACTAACCTCGGTGGAATAGAGATGGGGTACAACCGGGACACTCACTAGTCTAATAATCTGTGCAATATAGTATACAAAATAATACTGGAAAATAACTAGCAATGATAACAACAAAATCAACCAGTGATATAATAACAATGCAACAAGAATATCATAATTATTGCTTAGACGAATAAGGAACACAAGTATAACCAATTAATCAAGTTCTTCAAATATAAATTCTTTCACCTATATATTTTTCAAATAATAATCTTCGGGATATAATACTTTCCAATAAATATATTTTCAAGTAAAAGTCACCATGTGACACCTCATTTCACAATCATAAAAATTACAGGTCTCAGTCCACTTTCATATTTTTCCACGGCACCTCGTGCCTATATTTCTATCACCATCACATGGACCACTCACGTGTCAAAATATCAATGTATATAAGATCCGTAGGATCAATTTATTTTCACTAAAGCAAAGTTAAAATCTTTAAATCAAGTAAGAAATCAAAAAAAGGAATGAATTTATTTTAGAAACTATTTGGGTGAAGAAAATGACATTTCAATTAAAATGAAATATCCGATGACTACTAATTTGGATGTAAAATTTATTAAATTAAAGCATAATAGCAATTTCTTTTATTCGAAACAACTCAATTCTCGAAAACCAGTAAAAATCATAAACATAAATCTGCAGAGTCTTGTACAAGGATCCAAAACCAACACAATACAACAAGGAATGCAAAACACATAATAAAAATCAAATAATACATCACGGAAGAACACAAGAATTTACATATCATGAAAAAAATAAAATAACCAAAGGCAAGTGCATCCATAGAAAAATATCAACAAAGGGCACTCTCGAGGTACCGCCTCGTAGTCCCAAAAGTAAATATGCAAGACAGTGGGGATCTCCCGAGGTACCGCCTCGTAGTCCCAAAAGTAAATATGCAAGACAGGAGGATCTCCTGGAATACTGTTCCGTAGTCCCAAAGTAAATATGTAGGGCAGGGGGATCTCCCAGAATACCGTTTCGTAGTCCCAAAGTAAATATGCAGGACAAGGGGATCTCCCGGAATACCGTTCCGTAGTCCCAAAGTAAATATGCAGGACAAGGGGATCTCCCGGAATACCGTTCCGTAGTCCCAAAGTAAATATGCAGGTAGGGGGATCTCCCGGAATACCGCTTCGTAGTCCCAAAGTAAATATGCAGGGCAGGGGATCTCCCGAAATACCGTTCCGTAGTCCCAAAGTAAATATGATTTCAACAACTGCACATCAAATACTCACATATCACAAATGGCTCATCAAGTGCTCAAATATTATAACATATCACAAATTGCACATCGAGTGCTCAAATATTTTAACTTGCCACAGAAATCAACAATACATCATTTTCCACAATAAGGAGCCCATGGCTCGACCATAATCTGCACAAAAATCTTAACAAAAATATCCGGAAGTGAACAATTCAACAAAATAATATTTCACATAAATTTAAGGTGGCAATCACACCAAATCATCATATAAAAATAATTTCAACAAACAAGGATCTAGGCATGACAAATAGAGGATTTAATAAGTGTCAATAATTTCCAGCTTAATACATAAGGACATCTAAGGATTTTAATCAACGAAATTTACACATATAAACCAAGTACGTACTTGTCACCTCGCGTACATGGTTTTCAATTACACAATTTACACATAATACTCAATGCCTAAGGGGTATTTCCCCTACTCGAGGTTAAGCAAGACACTTATCTTATTGAAGTTGTGCCGATATTCCAAAATAGCCTTCTTACTTGAATTGACCTCCGGACAGCTCAAATCTATCCAAATTAATTATACCACTTCATTAAAATTCATCGGAAATAATTCCGGATAATAAAATATCAACTTAAAATTTTATTCTAAAAAGTCAGCGCAGGGCCTGCCCATCGGAACCCGACAAAAGCTTTACGATTCGAACACCCATTCCGATACGCGTTCAACCTTACCAAAATTATCAAATTCCGATAACGGATCGCCCTTCAAATCTTAAATTAAAGTCTAGAGGATTTCTACCATTTTCAACCCAATTCACTAATTTAGTGATAAAAACAATAATAGATTCATGTAATTTAACCAAAATCAAGTTAGGAATTCTTACCCCAACGTTTTCCTTAAAAAACTCTCGAAATATCGTCCCACCCGAGCTTCCTTGGTCCAAAAATGGAAGAATGAGACAAATGGTTTAACTTTCTGGAAACTAGACTCAAAGAGTTACAACTTTAATTTGTTGCTCATCTCCCCATTCCTTATAGATTGCGATATATAAGCTTCCAAAGTCAGCCCTGTGCAACAAAGATTTTCAAACTCTTCCCAGACAGCTTTTAGTATATCCATCATAAGTTTTAGTACACAACTCCAAATGCCAAATGGTTTACCTTTATGAAAACTCGACACAAAGGACTACAACTTTCAGTTTTGGATCATCTCTAAATTCCTTATAGATTACGAGATATGAGCTTCCAAAGCCAGACCATTGCAAGAGAGATTTCCTTCTTCGCGAACGCTAGAGTCCCTTCGCGAACGCGAAGAACAAAATCCCAGAAGCCAAATCCTTCTTCACAAACACGAGAGGCTCCTCGCGAACGCGAAGAACAACACCAGATATCAGAAAATTAGCATCCAAAGTAGCCCAAAATGATCCGAAACACACCCGAGGCCCTCGAGACCTCAACCAAACATACCAACGCGTCCCATAACATCATACGAACTTAGTCGAACCTTCAAATCACCTTCAACAACACCAAAAACATGAATTACACACGGATTCAATCCTAATAAACTTAGAAATTTGCGAATTCCACAAACGATGCCGAAACCTCCCAAACCACGTCCGAATGACCTCAAACTTTGCACACAAGTTAGAGACGACACAACAAAGCTATTCAAATTTCCAGGATCGGATTCCGAACCCGATATCAAAAAGTGAACCCCCGATCAAACTTTCCAATAATTCATCTTTCGCCATTTTAAGCCTAATTCCACTACAGACCTTTAAATAATTTTCCAGACATGCTCCTAAGTCCATAATCAGCATACAGAGCTATTGACATCATCAAAATTCCATTCCGGAGCCGTTTGCTCAAAAGTCAACTCTCCGATCAACTCTTTACATTTAAGCTTCTAAATAAGGATTGTTCTTTTAATTTAATTCTGAATCTTTAGTAATTTAAACTCGACCACACCCCGCGGGTCATAATGCATATTGCAAAGCTGCTCGAGACCTTAAGTCACTGAACGAGACGTTAATTCTTAAAACGACAAGTCGGGTCGTTACATTCCTCCTGTTGGTTTGCTTACTTAAATATAAGCATCCTTAGAGTCAGTCTCGTTTTTTTGGAGAAAAATTCCATGCCGTTAAGCAAGATAAAGAAAGTCAACGTGGGAAAAAGCTCTCAATGGCCATAGACCTAAATGGTTCACGGATGCATCACATTGAGAATTGACTCGTCGGATTAACAGTAAAATTTTGGGCTAAACCAACTCTTGAGTTGGTTTTGGGATTTGGAAATTTGCCAAAATATGGATAAATATTTTGAACAAACATATATTTGCTAAAAAGAATTTTGCAAAATCTATGACAAAACGGGTCCTAAATCTTACAAAGAGGAAAAATAGAAAGGCAGAATCGAGAAAGAAAAGCCAATCAAAAACACAAATTTGATTCTTACAAAGAGAAGAAAACATAAAAGCACATAGAGGCAAAATTAAGAATCATGGATTGATTCTTCCAAAAGAGAAGAAAATAAAAGGCACAAGAGAGAGAAAGGCCATATCTGGAGAGAAGAGAAGGGACCAAATCGCAAAGAGAGAGAGAGATTCACTGCAAAAGACTAAAAGGCCCTTCACACAAATGAAGTGATCATTAAAAACTAAGGGCATTTCAAGGAGTTAGAAAGTGGGTACAATGCTAATATATAACTTCATGTAGTATGTTAGCAAGACCCTATATATATATATATATATA
>AWOL01S0023937.1:67659-95290 GCA_000715115.1 Nicotiana otophora
GAGCATCTGGGCTTCTCCTCTGAACATGTCCGAACCATCTAAGCCTCGCTTCCCGCATCTTGTCATCAATGGGAGCCACATGCACCTTCTCCCGAATATCATCATTCCTAATCTTATCTATCCTAGTGTGCCCGCACATCCATAAAATCTGGATAAATTTACCCTAGCCGAAACACGAAAAGTTCCAGCATAACATGTTGGATTACAGAGCTCCTGCATGTAAACTTCAGCATATTATATTGGAACTCCAGCACATTATGAAATTCCAGGAATTTCATATGTAAAAAATTCGAACTTTAGCATATTATGCAAGAGAGTTCATATGTAGCTGGACTGTCCATCCTCTATAACTATAAATAGAGGGGTTACATAACTCTCTAGGGACATTCAAAATTGGAGAAGAGCATTCCGCAATTGGTGAAGGCATCCACAAACAGAGAGATCAATCATCAAGTGCAAAGTTCTTCAACAAATGAGTGATCAACAGATTTCTTCCCGGAGATCAACCCGAAACAACAAAGTGATGTTCGACGCTTTTGGTGATTAAATACATCACAAGGAGGTCTGCATCATCCTACATTCGAGAAAGATGCTTCTCAAGCCTTCGAATCACGGAGAATTTCAGAGAGAAAAATTAAGGGATACATAGAATTGTACTCACAAATATTTATCAATAAAATCTCTTTTTCTTCATACTAGTTTTGTTGTAGTCTATTTTTACGTACTACGAAAATTTATTGCGAACAAATTTTGGCACGCCCAATGGGACTAATTATGCCCTTCATCTTTCCTTCTTGCAAGTTGAAAACTTCAAACTTCAGATCTACTGCTACAATGGTGTTCTGAAAGCGTGATGTTTCATGCAAAGATGTTACTGCTGCCGCATCCGCTGAGCTCAGTCATGTTGGCCTAATCACTCGAAGCAAGTTCAAGGCTAGTGGCTTGGATGGATCTGAATACTTCTCCTCCTTAGAGACGACAAAGAATAGCAGATCTCACATGACGTCTGTAACCGTAATCTTTGGGGGAAACATCCCATTTCATTTGACGAACTTTCTCAAATAGCCTCTAACCTTGGTGAATTTGAGGATTTGGTGGATTCTCCAGTTTCAACAAAAGTCAATGCCTTAATGACTGATGCAACTAACGTGGATGAAAAGTTTGCCATGATGGAACATACTATAGAAGTCTTGAAGAAATCTGTTGAAGACAAAGACCTTCAGATCGCTCAACTCATGAACAAATTGGAGGCCTATGCACCTGGAGAGTCTAGCCACGTCCCTCCTTGTTCACATGGCTCCATATTGAAAAAACAACTATTTAGGAATCACTTGCAAAGTTCAACATTCAAAAGGAAAAGCAATCCACTTCAGTTACGGCGTAATCTGTCCAATAATTGCAAGACATGATAGCAAACACCATCAGAGCTCAATATAGCAGACCATCACAAAGTTCGTTGTACTACTCTAAGACTTATACCAAGAGGATTGATTGTCTAACCATGCCAACCAATTATCAACCATCAAAGGTGCATCAATTTGATGGCAAAAGGAACCCAAGGCAATATATTTCCCACTTTGTCAAGACTTGTAGCAATGTTGGAACGCATGGTGACCTTTTGCTAAAATAATTTATTTCTTTCTCTGAAAGGGAACACATTCGACTGGTATATTAAATTGGATCCGGAGTCCATTAATATCTGGGATTAACTTGATAAGGAATTCCTCAATCATTTTTACAGTACCCAAAGAATTGTAAGCATGATAGAGTTGATAGGCACCAAGCAAAAGAAGGATGAGCCTGTGGTGGATTACATCAATCGTTGGAGGGAGTTAAGTTTAGACTCCAAAGATTGCCTTTCAGAAATATCTACTGTAGAGATTTGCATTCAAGGAATGAACTGGGGCCTTTTGTACATCCTACAAGGGATCAAACTGCAAAATTTTGAAGAACTTGCAACTCTGGCGCATGACATGGAGTTAAGCATCACAAGTCATGGAAAGGCATCTCCATTTACTGATCTGAAGGAGTTCAAGAAAAATGTTGCATCAAAGCACCAAACCAAAGAATCTATGGTGGTGAAAGCAACTTCTGTGAAAGTCACGACCAAGCAAAAGGTGAAGGAGGATACGACCCCAAGTCAATATCCCAAAGGGGAGAAACGTCATCCCACCTTGAAGGAATTAGAGGCAAAGGTTTATCCATTTCCAGATTCAGACGTACCTACAATCCTTGATGAATTGTTGGCCAAGAAAGTCATCGATCTCCCTGAATTATAAAGGCCTGAGGAAATTGGTAAAGTTGGCGATCCGAAGCACTACAAGTTTCATCGCGTCATTAGACACCATACAGAGAAATGCTTCATCTTGAAGGAGAAAATCATGGCTCTTATAAGTGAAGAAAAAAATCATCATAGACATGGATGAAATAGCAGAATCAAATCATGCAAGTATTGCGCTCAAGGAAAAGAAATGTTCAAGGTTGCAGAACGCTTCAAGCACTACCTTCTTACAATTTGGAAGTTTCGAGACATTTGAATTTGATCTTCCAAGGAAAACTCTTGAAGGTTCACTAGAGCTGGACTTTCAGTCCAAAGACAAAGACGATGAGGGTTGGACTCTAGTCACTCACAAGAAACAAAAACATAAAATAGTTTTGAGGCTACGACTTCCTAAGACAAGAGCAAAAATAAGTGATGTGGATAAGCTACAACCACCAAGAATTGTCAAATCTTCTATTAGCAAGAAGATTAACGGTGCCTTATCACCGAAGTTCTGAAAGCCCATCACATTGCATGGATTCTTTCATGGAAAATTCCTTCATGGAGGTCATGTTGGTGCAACTCATGTAGTTTCTAGTACCGATGAAACAAAGGAAAGCAACGATGAGCTTGCTCCAATGAAAACACAAGAACATCATGATAACGGAAAAGTTGTCATATGATGTGCAACAATTTCCTTCATAGATTATGACTGTTGCTGGGGTCTAAGCCACATAACAAACCTTTGTTCGTTGTATGGGCCATTCGGGAACAATATCTCAATCACATACTTGTTGATGATGGTTTGGTTGTCAACATCATGCCAAGGATGGTGCTAAAAAAGCCTGGGATCTCTATCGATGAGCTATCCAAAAGTAACCTAACAATCCAAGGTTTCAACCAAGGAGGACAACAAGCCATAGGTATTATCTGCGTGGGATTATCCATTGGTGAGATGAAGTCTGTTAGTTTACAGATATGTATAGTGTAGTCTTGTCCCACATTGTAAGAGGAGTTATCCTTGTAGTGTATAGCTATAAATAGGGACCTCTTGTATTGTATTCATTATCCAATATCAATAATATATTTTCTCTCGTGCTTTCTCACATGGTATCAGAGCAATTGTGAGAGATTTATCGCTGTGCATAAATTCCAGTGATTTCGGGAAGAGAAATCAGTCAGCAAAAGTCTTTCTGGTGACTCTTTTAAGGCTGTTTTGCATCTGCTTCATCTCTGTCAGTGTTGTGAAAAATCCAACACTACCAAAAGAGTCGTTACTATCCGGTATCCAAACCCCAGTGAAAATCTCCGGCAGCAGCCTCCTCACGCGCCTCCACGCGCCACCAGAAGCTCACGTGCGTACGACTTCCAGCCATTTTTTGAAAAACTTCCTTCATAACAGTTGGGTCGCCTGCTAATTCTGATCCTACCCCTACTATTTTCATTTCATTCTGACCACTTTGAGTTTTTTTCGGCAGCTACAATACTATTCTGACAGCTACAATACTATTCTGACAGCTACAGTAAGATTCTGGCAGCTACAATATTTATTTATTCTATTTATGTGTTTCCTTACTTTATTTCAGTGGATTACAGTTGATTCTTTCTCTAATTTGGTAATAATTTGCAAAGATTGCTTTGGGATTTGATGCTTTTGGGTCTAGAAACATGAGTTCTGGAAGGTCTAGTGCTATTATTACCCCGGAACCTTTAATGGGAGGTTCAAACTACTTAGCTTGGGCTTCATCAGTCGAGTTGTGGTGTAGAGGCCAAGGTGTTCAAGATCATCTAATCAAACAATCTAGCGAAGGAGATAAAAAGGCAATAGTACTTTGGGCAAAGATCGATGCTCAGTTATGTAGCATCTTGTGGCGATCTATTGATTCCAAGTTGATGCCCTTGTTTCGTCCATTCCAGACATGTTATTTGGTTTGGGCAAAGGCACGCACCTTATACACTAATGACATATCTCGCTTCTATGATGTGATATCACGGATGACAAACTTAAAGAAGCAGGAATCGGATATGTCTACTTACTTGGGTCAAGTACAGGCAGTCATGGAGGAATTTGAGAAGTTGATGCCAGTTTCTGCTAGTGTGGAANGACAAGCTTAAAGAAGCAAGAATTAGATATGTCTACTTACTTGGGTCAAGTACATGCAGACATAGAGGAATTTGAGAAGTTGATGCAGTTTCTGCTAGTGTTGAAAAACAACAAGAGCAACGACAGAAGATGTTTCTCGTTCTTAACCTCGCTGGACTTCCTAATGATCTTGATTCAATACGCGACCAGATTTTGGCTAGTTCGACTGTCCCGACAATTGATGAATTATTCTCTCGATTACTCCGCCTTATTGCGGCATCAAGTCACCCAATGATCTCATCACAAATACTTGATTCCTCTGTTCTTGCATCCCAGACAGTGGATGTTCGGGCATCTCATACTGTGGAGCATAGACGAGGATGAGGTCGTTTTGGAAGATCTAGACCCAAGTGTTCTTATTGTCACAAACTTGGACACACTCGTGAAATGTGCTATTCCTTACATGGTCGTCCACCCAAAAATGCTTACATTTCTCAGACCGAGACTATATGTAACCAAAGATTTTCTTTATCTAAAGAAGAATATAATGAGCTCCTTCAGTATCGAGCAAGTAAGCAGACATCTCCACAAGTAGCCTCAGTTGCTCAGACTGATACTTCTGTTTCTGGTAATTCTTTTGCTTGTGTTTCCCAGTCTAGTACTCTTAGCCCATGGGTCATGGACTCAGGCGCTTCTGATCACATCTCTGGTAATATATCACTTTTGTCAAATATTGTATATTCACAGTCTCTTCCCACTGTTACTTTAGCCAATGGATGTCAAACTAAGGCAAAAGGAGTTGGACAAGCTAATCCCTTGTCTTCTATCACCCTAGATTCCGTTCTTTATGTCCCTGGCTGTCCTTTTAGTCTTGCATCTGTTAGTCGTTTGACTCGTGCCCTCCATTGTGGTATATATTTTATTGACGATTCNTAGTCTCTTCCCATAGTTACTTTAGCTAATGGATGTCAAACTAAGGCAAAAGGAGTTGGGCAAGCTAATCCCTTGTCTTCTATCACCCTAGCTTCCGTTCTTTATGTCCCTGACTGTCCTTTTAGTCTTGAATCTATTAGTCATTTGACTCGTGCCCTCTATTGTGGTATATATTTTATTGACGATTCTTTTATTATGCAGGACCGCAATACGGGACAGACAATTGGCACAAGATATGAATCAGAAGGCCTTTACTACCTTAACTCACTCAGTCCTTCCACAACATGTCTAGTTACAGATCCTCCAGATCTAATCCACAAACATTTAGGAAACTTCAGAAGATGGTGCCTAGTTTATTTAGTTTGTCTACATTAGATTGTGAGTCGTGTTAGCTTGGGAAACATACCCGAGACTCTTTTTCACGTAATGTTGAGCGTCATGCAAAGTCTGTCTTCTCCTTAGTTCGTTCTGATATATGGGGTCCTAGTAGAGTCAGTTCAACCTTGGGATTTTGTTATTTTGTTAGTTTTATTGATGATTATTCCAGATGTACTTGGCTTTTCTTAATGAAAGATCGTTCTGAGTTATTTTCTATATTCCAGAGTTTCTGTGCTGAAATCAAAAACCAATTTGGTGTTTCTATTCGCATTTTTCGCAGTGATAATGCCTTAGAATATTTATCTTCTCAGTTTCAGCAGTTTATTACTTCTCAAGGAATTATTCACCAGACATCTTGTCCTTATACCCCTCGGCAAAATGAGGTTGCTGAGAGAAAGAATAGGCATCTTATTGAGACTGCTCGCACACTTCTAATTGAATCTCGTGTTCTGTTGCATTTTGGGGCGATGTAGTTCTCACAACTTGTTATTTGATTAATTGGATGCCTTCATCTCCCATCAAGGATTAGATTCCACATTCAGTATTGTTTCCCCAATTACCCTTATACTCTCTTCCAACCCGTATTTTTGGGAGCACGTGTTTTGTTCATAACTTAGCCCTTGAGATAGATAAGTTAACTCCTCGTGCTCTCAAGTGTGTCTTCCTTGGTTATTCTCGTGTTCAGAAGGGTTATCGTTGTTATTCTCCAGATCTTCGTAGGTACTTTATGTCAGATAACGTCATATTTTTTGAGTCTAAACCTTTCTTTACCTCTACTGACCACCATGATATATCTGAGGTCTTACCCATACCGACCTTTAAGGAGTTTACTATAGCTCCTCCTCCATCTTTGACCACAGAAGTTTCACCCATACCAACCGATGAGGGGTCTAGTGTTGTTCCTCCTAGATCCCCGACCACAAGAACATCACTCTTGACTTATCATCGTCATCTGCACCCTACTTCAGGCCCAACTAGTTCTCGTCCTGCACCTGACCCTGCTCCTACTGCGGACTTGTCTCTTCCTAGTACAACAATTGCACTTCGAAAAGGTATACGGACAACACTTAATTCTAATCCCCATTATGTCGGTTTAAGTTATCATCGTCTGTCATCTCCCTATTATGCTTTTATATCTTCTTTGTCCTCGATTTCCATCCCTAAGTCTACAGGTGAAGTGTTGTCTCATCCAGGATGGCGACATGCTATGAGTGACGAGATGTCTGCTTTACATACAAGTGGTACTTGGGAGCTTGTTCCTCTTCCTTTTGGTAAATTTACTGTTGGTTGTCGTTGGGTTTATGCAGTCAAAGTTGGTCCCGATGGCTAGGTTGATCGACTTAAGGCCCGTCTTGGTTCCAAAGGCTATACTCAGTGATACCTTCTCTCCCGTGGCTATATTCGCATCAGTCCACATTTTTCTATCCATGGTTGCGGTTTGTCATTGGCCTCTCTATTAGCTGGATATTAAGAATGCCTATCTTCACGGTGATCTTGAGGATGAGGTTTATATGGAGCAACCATCTGGTTTTGTTGCTCAGGGGGAGTCTCGTAACCTTGTATGTCACCTGCGTCGGTCAATTTATGGTCTAAAGTAGTCTCCTCGAGCCTGGTTTGGTAAGTTCAGTAGGATTATCTAGGAGTTTAGCATGACTCGTAGTGAAGCTGATCACTCTATATTTATTGGCACTCTGATTCAAGTGTCTGTATTTATCTGGTAGTCTATGTTGATGATAGTGTTGTTACTGGCAATGATCAGGATGGTATTATCAATATGAAGTAGCATCTCTTCCAACACTTCCAAACTAAGGATCTAGGCAGATTGAAGTACTTTTTAGGTATTGAGGTTGCTTAGTCTAGCTCAGGTATTGTTATTCCTCAAAGAAAATATGCTTTAGACATTCTTGAGGAGACAGGGATGATAGGTTGTAGACCTATTGACACTCCGATGGATTCGAATTCCAAACTTTTTCCAGGACAGAGGGAGCCGCTTAGCGATCCTACAAGCTATAGGCAGCTGGTTGGTAAATTAAATTATCTCATAGTGACTAGACCCGACATTTCTTATCATGTGAGTGTTGTAAGTCAGTTTATGAATTCTCCATGTGATAGTCATTGGGATGCAGTTGTTCGCATTATTCAGTATATAAAATCAGCTCCAGGCAAAGGGTTACTGTTTGAGAATCGAGGTCATGAGCAGATCGTTGGATACTCAGATGCTGATTGGGCAGGATCACCTTCTGATAAACGTTCTACATCTGGATATTGTGTTTTACTATGAGGAAATTTGGTGTCTTGGAAGAGAAAGAAACATAATGTAGTTGCCCGGTCTAGTGCAGAAGCAGAATATCGATCAATGGCTATGGCAACATGTGAGCTAGTCTAGACCAAACAATTGCTCAAGGAGTTGAAATTTAGTGAAATCTGTCGGATGGAACTTGTGTGCGATAATCAAGTTGCCCTTCATATTGCATCAAATCCGGTGTTCCATGGGAGAACTAAACACATTGAGATTGATTGTCACTTCGTAAGATAAAAGATACTTTCAGGAGAAATTGCTACAAAGTTTGTGAGGTCGAATGATCAACTTGCAGATATTTTCACCAAGTCCCTCACAGGTCCTCGTATTGGTTATATATGTAACAAGCTCGGTACATATGATTTGTATACACAGGCTTGAGGGGGAGTGTTACTTTACAGATATGTATAATGTAGTCTTGTCCTACATTGAAAGAGGAGTAATATGTCCTTGTAGTGTATAGCTATAAATATTGACCTCTTATATTGTATTCATTATCCAATATCAATAATATATTTTCTCCCGTGCTTTCTAACAAAGTCAAACACCTTGCTTCACGTCATAGATGCTAAAACATCATACAACTTGCTTCTTGGACATCCTTGGATTCATGAGAATGGGGTGGTATCATCTACTTTGCGTCAATGTCTGAAGTACAGAAAAGATGGAGAGATAGTCAAAATTGATGCAGACAACAATCCTTTCACTGAGACAGAGTCATACTTTGGAGATGCAAAATTCTATCTAGGTTCTTGTGAACCGAGTGTGGAGAAACCATCATCAGTTAGTGATATGCTCAAATTACACATATATAAATGTTGTAAGGCGGTTGATGTCAAATACTCAAATATAATAACCCAACTAGGTTGGGGTCGAATCCCACATGGAATATGTGTGAAAATGTTACTTGAGTAGTGTGAAACTCGACTTAAGTCGTAGTTCTACTCCATTAGTTTAAAAAGAGTTTTGTAATTGTGAATTGTCAAGAAAAGCTATTTTGTTAAAAGAATTCAATTAATTGGATTAAGAAACCAAGGTTGTGTCCCCATCAAGGGAATGTAATGCTATCGGTGTTAATAAGATATATTTCTAATGGAAGGTCTTTTGATATGCAAATGGTTCCTAAATGACTACCCAATACTTTCAAATAATTAGGTGGTATTTCCTCTTTATAATTTTCCCAAATATAAAAGAGTTACAATTAAGAACAACCAATTTATGCCAAGTAGAACCCACTTATCCCAAGCGATTTTATTAAACAAGGTTTAAAGCCATGAGTTCTTGCTATTTAATTCTACCAAACCCTATCCCACTTTTCCAAGTAAAGATAGAGTAAAATGGCACTAGTCAATGTTTGCAACCATCAACCATAAATGAAGCATGTGAAATGAATAGAAATCAACCAACCATTATATATATATATATATATATATATATATTCAACGGTAAATACCCATTAACATTACACCCACTTAGGGTCCACAACCTTAGTATTTAAAGTTAGCTACTCATACTAAAATATAAGAACAAAGTAATAAATAAAGTCATAAAGCTTACAAAGAGGACAAAGTCTTGGATTCTCTCCCAAAATCTTCCAAAACAATGGTATATTCAATTCTCTAAGTGTAGCTTATTTTTCAGACAAGATGGTCCCCAAAACCCCTATTCAGTCTATTTATAATGGTCCAAAAGTCGTGGATAAAAAGTGACAAAAATGACCACACAGATAAAGTTTGCGATCGTAGAATGGGCCGCAGAAATCATTCGTGGTCCGCACATCCCCCTTTTCACCACAGATCTTATCACAGATTTTTCTAGTTGTGCGGTCCGCATGTTGGTTTCGCAGCCGTATATCGTACCGCAAAATCATCTTCACTGGAAACCCTTTTGTATTTGTGCGATCACTATGTGATCTGCATAGGATTTGTGCGACCGTAAAATGAACTGTAGATTTGACTCTCAGATACTGAGGTGGTCTTTTTCACTCTACGATTGGTCTGCAGTCCGCACATCACTTTTCCGGTTGCAGAGCTGCCGCATTTCTGCCTTTCCATGGGTTTTTGTCATCTTTTTCATGTTCTTGGTTCTTCAAGTCTGGTTTTTTGCAAAACACCAAAACTACATAAGAAATGACTTATAATGCTTTCAAAGATGAGCTAAAATCTATGTAATTAGGATAAAAAAGTGCCGCATTTCACGGCACATCAACACCCCCAACTTAGACTCTTGCTTTCCCTCAAGCAACTAAAAAGTCACCCTACTAAATACTAATCTACTTCCGACTGATCACAAAACAGTAATGACTATGGATGGTGCTGACTGTTAGCTAACAAGCATGTAACTTCCTTTATTCACCCTTCTTAGAAGACAAAGAGCATTTAACTGTTGAAATAATCAGTTTGTGAGCTTCGAATCTCAAGAGCAATGCTAGAGTGCTACCAATATCTAGATATGCACTTGTATCCTACTTCAAGAAGCCTAACTTCTGCTAAATCTTGCAATTCATGCGTGCTCACAGCAAAGAAAATCCCCAACTCAACAAGTATGTACATGGGATACAATCAAACACTCTTGCACTCAGAAAGAAGGCTAAATGTTACAAGTATCAATCCATATGCTTGCCCTTATTTTAACTTATTGCTATCTCAGAAATAATTGGTTGTAGATCAAAAAGGACATTTTACGTGTTGTAGTGTAGGCTTCGGGACAGGTTGAATGAATATTTGGGACTATAGTGATTGTACCCTCCTTAAACGCTACACACATTCTTTCTCGAATAGCACACAATGCCCTTGTTGATATCTAATTACTACTATCAACCCACCTTGTAGTTCATGACTACTCCCTAGTTACTTGCCTTACCACGTTCTCTCACCACTCTATTTTCTTTTTCTTTTTCTCTTTTTTTAGTGTGTATTTCATGATTTGAGGGAACATGAAGCCTTTTGTTTTGGGTACGATAGCTCTAGACTTAGCCGTTCGCTTCACACGCCACAA
This sequence comes from Nicotiana otophora, assembly GCA_000715115.1. Classification (NCBI taxonomy): domain Eukaryota; kingdom Viridiplantae; phylum Streptophyta; class Magnoliopsida; order Solanales; family Solanaceae; genus Nicotiana; species Nicotiana otophora. The sequence goes on from AWOL01S0023937.1 coordinate 78,610, forward strand.
CCTCAAAAAGCTTAGCTTTTCCACGCACGACCTTCTTCTAATGTTTACCAATTCACACCAATACCCCAACTTAGGCTTAAAGTCTCATTCATAATGTTCAAGGAGGGATGGGTTCAAAAGAGGAAGTAATTTCACAAAAAAAGCTAATGGTTTGTAATATGGTAGCCAAAGGAAAGGTTAAAGGGTCAACGAGGGACAACTAGGATAATAAGTGCATCAGGGAGGTCAATTTGGCCAAAACTTAGTTAGCAATCACAAAGAGAGCCTAAGATCATTTCAACATCCAGTCATTAACCTGAGACTTTCATTGAGAAACCAACCGGGCAAGTTCTAGACATTACAAGTTGAGAACATGTATTATTTATACACATTCTCACCACTCACGACGGATGAATTGCTCGAATCGGCATAATTTCAGCCCTCAAATGAATACAAGGCAATTCAAAGCTTCATCACATGATATTTGAGATTTTAAGTAAGCACAAAGTCAAAGGGCGAGCCTCGATTTCACAAAAATGACTGACTATTTATTTACAAAATTTGAAGGGTCCAGTTTATTCCACAAAAACTTATCACATGCTTGAATCTAGAAACAAAGCACCAAACAAGTCAAAACATTTCATGCTACGACCATGGTTCTACTATTACACCTTTGGAAAAGAACCCTGCAAAGAAAAACAAAAGGGAATTCATTACTATCTACAAATCTACATTATTAAGACTAAGAGTTTATATACAAGTTGCAAAAGTCAACTTGCTACCCCACCCCCAACCTAAGAGCATGCATTGAAAAAGTAAGATCAAAGTTTAGGGGCTTCCTGAGGTACACTAGGCACTTGGATGGGCTGAAATGTCTGAAGCGGCCATGGGGCCGAGAGCTGACACTGTGGAGGCAGATTGTGGATTATCTAACTAGATAGTAGTGTCTAAGACCAAAGTAGGACGCTCTGCTAGTTGCGTAGCTGGGTCCTGGACCTGGGAGCTGTTGGCCTCACCTGATGATGGTTGTGTGGTCGTGGTGGTAGCCCTGATAACCATATCCGCAAGGGAGTGTGCGATAGCTATCTGCACATCCGCATCCTCCTCACCCAGTTCCTCTATAGAAACAGTAACCTGTTTGCCTCTGTTGTCCCTCTGATCATCACCCTCCTCAAATATCTGCTCCTCATCCGTCTCCTCACGAGACTCTCCAGATTCCTCATCTGAATGATCATCGGTGTGTACAACAGAACTCAAAGCTTGTGAGATGCCAGTACCTTGTGCCTCCTCAGCTGACAAGAGGTTTATGAAATCCAAATCAAGGATTGGTATGTGGTAGGTGCCAGTGCCATGCTCCCCCTCCACCGGAAGAAGGGTAGTCAAGTCAAACTCCAGTGTCTGCATCTCATGCAGCTCCAACTTAAGCTCAGCTACATCCTTTTTGAGTTGAGGCATGTCCCCAACTCCACTTCGCTCAACCTTCTCAAGGCAAGCTTCAAATTTCCTGAGTCGATCCTCATATGGTAGATGTTGCTTTTAAAGATCACTTACTCAGGTTTGGAGTGGGGCCAATGCTTGCCGGATGAGCAGTGGAAGTTTTTTTGTCATTTTGTCTACTTTGGCATTTGCATGTTGTGCCAGTAGACCAAGTTTTGAGAGTGCAGGCAGTGAGACAGGTGGTGTTGCAGTGGCTGGTCTAGGAGTAGATGTGGAGATAACTGGTGCTGAAGAAGTGTCTGGCACTGATGAGGTAGCAGGTGTTGCTGAAACGGACGAGGGGAGAGTGAGTGATTGATCTGGTGGACCTTCGACCACATTCTCCGAAGCATCATTGTGACGAGTGATGTCAATGTCCTGAACAAATTTCACTATGCGGTCATGTTTGGGGAATGAAGGAACCTCTATGTCTTCACACAAAGCATGGAAAAGGGAGCGAAGTTTCTTTCTGGTTTGCCCAGACCCCAATCTCAGGGAATATGAGCTGTCCCAAATCAATCCTGATACCCGACCTGATGGTAACAATGAGGATCACTTTCTCTTGACTGATGTCCGTCTCATTTCTCGTAGGCATTATACGAGAACAGATAAAACTTAGCAAATACCGGCTTTCTTGGGTGAAATATCTCTTGTGAATCTTCTGGCCTGGTGCAATCCAGGGTGGAGTTCCCTTGGCTATGACAGAGGCTACCCAAGCACGCTCAAATTCCTTATTTGCAATTTTTGCATCATATTATGATATGCCTGGTTCCCAAGATTCGAAATATGCATCATTGATTGATTGGGGATCATAGAATATTGTAACTCCTCGTACTGTTACAGAGGTCAAGTATACACGGTTTCTCTTTTTTCTGGGCTTCTGGATGTGGCATATGCAGCATAAAATTCCCTAACAAGTGTCTCGTTGTACTTTCCCGAAACCTTAGTGGAGAACTCCCATCCCATCTTTTGGATATTTTCTAGCACATGGGGTAGTGTTCTTTTAGGCCGTTCATACTCAGCTTCTTTTCTTCGAGGATATTTCTTTTTACCAAGCCATCTTTGTACATATTCCAAGAGCCGGTGATCCCAAACCTGAGGTCCTCACCACTCTTTTTGCGTGCTTCGGCCTGGAGGTCAACTGGTGGCATAAGGTCAAGTTGTGCCTCCTCCTCGTCAGACTGGGAGGCGGACTCAGATGAATTCCTGGATGTACGGGGCCATTTGCATTAGGATTGATGTGATTGTGGGCTTATAGTTGCAGCCTGTCTCTTTCCTCGAGTGATGGGTACTCTCGATGCTAGGGATTTCTTTGGTGTCATTCCTGCCAATTAACGTGAAGTTAGTACATGGTAAGGCATATGTAACATATGGCAAAGAAATGAGAGACAAAAAATGTTTTGCGAAACACTTATGAGATCGCAGAACAACTCTGCGGACCATAACGCACAACGCAAAATATGACCTATCAGAAGCAAAACGTTATGTGGGCCGCAGAAGTGGCCGTAGAACAAGTTTGCGACCGTAGATCGATCTCATTTTAAACCTTGAAATTTAGCTTGACTCTGTTTATGTATGCGACCATTATGTGGTCCGCAAACTAATTATACGGCCGCAGACTCAACCACACAATTGTTTCCACAAACACCCAATCATACAAGCATGCAATGATTCTGTGGACCCCAAATCAGTTATACGGGCTGCAGAGATCATCTTCTCTACATAAATCTCACTCACATGAAACAATATGCAACACTAAGTAGCTTATGCATAAATTGGTAGAAACAATTACACACACTCAACATCAAAACAATTTCATGCTCAGCCTAACAATACCCAATGCACATTGTCAATAATCACCAACTCCCATACTCAAATCAATAACCCTAACTCTAACCCCCTAACTTTGGTTGGACCACAACAATTTTTCCTCCCAAAGTAGATTCCTAGTACAAGAAACAAGAAGCAATGTAGAGAGAAAATGGTATCATGGATGAGATGGAAGAATTTAGGCGAGTAAAATCAAATAGCAATCTCAAATCACCTAAGCAAGAGGAGGGACGGAAAGTCACATACCAGATCATGGGAAGATCGAGCAAGTCTCTTGGATGTGAATCTTGCGAGCAAGGTGAGCCTTTCTCCCCCTTTTTCTGTGTTTTTCTTTTCTGTTTTATTTTTGTTTTTGTGTGAGAGAAGTCAGAGTAGATAGACGAAAATGAGAGAGAAGGAAACTAGGGTCTAATACCTGAGGGTTTTGCGGTGAAATTACCATCGCGTAACAGATTATGCGGCCGCATATGTGTTTTGCGATGGATTAGTACCTAGGTGGTGTGGAACAGATGCGCGACCCACTTTGCAGCCGCAGAACCATTTTGTGGGTTGCAGAAGTTGAATTTTCTCCGTATTTTTAAGGGCCAAGTTGTATGGTGTTCTGTTGATGTATGCGACTATTTTACTGTCCGCAAACTCATTATGCGGCCGCATATGCTACCACAAAACAACAACTAAAGCTCAGTTTTCTTTCCTTCACTTTCCCTATGCCTTTGCATCGCATTTATTTGTATTTTTAGTAACCTGCACTCTAAACATACACGTCAAAATATTCAACACTTACAAATAAACCTACAAAAATTAAAATCTAACCAAAAATGTTACCAACACATGGGTTGCCTCCCGAGAAGCGCTTGATTAAATGTCGTGGTACGAGGATGTTGCCCACTTTGGATAATTAGTGGTGGGGATTGGTACATGACCTTCCTTGAGTGCGAATTGTTATACCAGTTGCCTTTCTCCAATGGTTCCGCGGTAATGCTTCACCCTTTGTCTATTTACTTTGAAAGTTTGAGTCTTGTCCTCGGATTCTAATTCAATAGCGCCATATGAAGACACACTCACAACTTTGAATGTGCCATACCATTTGGATTTGAGTTTGCGCGGATTTGAATTCCCACTTCAAAATCTTCTTGTCATAAACAAACTTCATTCTTTCTTTATACATGGTTGCATTCTCATAGGCATAGAAACAGAACTCTTCTATCTCGTTGAGTTGTGTCATCCTTAGGTTAGGAACTTCGGCCCAGTCAAGATTTAACTTTTTCAACGCCCACATGGCTTTGTGTTCAAGCTCCACTAGTAAGTGTCAAGCCTTACCAAAAACCAACCGGTAAGGTGAGGTGCCAACGAGTGTCTTAAATGTCATTCGATAAGCCCGCAATGCATCATCAGTTTCTTTGACCAGTGAGTCCTATTTGCATAAACAATTTTTGCTAGAATATTTTTGATCTCCTAGTTAGAGACTTCAACTTGACCGCTTGACTGAGGATAATAAAGGGTGGCTACCTTGTGCTTAACTCTATATTTTTTGAGCAACCGACAAAAGATTTGTTGCAAAAATGAGAACCGCTATCACTAAGGATGGACCTTGGGGTTCCAAACCGAGTAAATATGTTCTTCTTAAAGAAGGCGGTTACACTCTTTGCCCCATTGTTCAGCAAGGCAATTGCCTCGAACCATTTGGAGACATAATCTATTGCCACCAAGATATATGTCATGCCATAAGAGCTTATGAATGGACCCATGAAATATATCCCCCACATTTCAAAGATCTCGACCTCCATCACAAAGTTCGTAGGCATCTCATGCCTTCTAGAAATTGACCCTTGTCTTTGACATTGATCACATGCCTTGACCATTAGGTTTGCATCTTGGTAGATTGATGGCCAATAATAGCCATATTCCAGCACTTTTGCCGCAGTACAGTTTCCACTGTGGTGACCCCCAACTGAGGAGTCATGACATGCTTTGAGGATTTGAGTGGCCTCATCTTCCGGAACACAACACCGAATGATGTTATCGGCACAAATCTGGAACAAAAAAGGGTTCCTCCTAATAGTAGTGCCTACACTCCCGCAAGAACTCTTTCTTTTGATAAGCTTCCAATCCGTCAGGGATAAGGTCACTAACCAAGAAGTTAGCGATGTCGGCATACCAAAGAGTAGAGGTGCTGTATATTGCTAATACGTGTTTATCTGGGAAGGCATCATTAATTTCAAGATCTTCTTTTGGTCTCCCTACCTCTTCAAGCCTAGATAAGTGATCTGCAACTTGATTCTCTGTTCCTTTCCGATTTTTGACTTCAAAGTCAAACTCTTGTAACAAAATAACCCACCTGATCAATCCTGGTTTAACATCCTTATTCGCCATAAGGTAGTGGAGAGAAGCATGATCGCTGTAGACTATCACCTTGGATCCCAACAAATAGGCCCGAAATGTTTCAAAAGCATAGACAATGGCAAGCAGTTCTTGTTCAGTTACAATGTAATTCATTTATGCGCCATTGAGTGTCTTTCTTGCGTAGTAGATAGGATGAAGAATATTTTTTTGTCGTTGACCAATCACTCCTCCAATAGCCACACCACTGACATCACACATGAGTTCAAATGGAAGAGACCAATCGGGTGTGACAATAATAGGTGTCGTGGTGAGCCTTGATTTCAATTCCTCAAAAGCTTTGAGGCACTTCTCATTGAACTCAAATTTAGCATCCTTTTCAAGGAGCTTGCACATGGGACTTGCAATATTTGAGAAGTCCTGATTAAATCGCCGATAAAAACTGGCATGTCCCAAAAAGCTCCGAACACCTTTGACCGAAGTGGGAGAGGAAGCTTGGAAATTATCTCAATCTTTGATCGATCAACATTAATGCCTTGCTTGAATATTTTGTGGTCAAGAACAATACCCTCATCCACCATGAAGTGGAATGTTTCCCAATTGAGCACAAGGTTTGTTTCCGCATATCTTTTCAGTACTTGCCTAAGATTGTCAAGGAAATGCTCAAAGGAATCACCCACTATAGAGAAGTCATCCATGAATACTTCTAAGAAATCCTCCACCATGTCCGAGATGGTTCACGTTGGGTTTGCTCTCTTCTAACAATACCCTCCTTTGATGCTTCACGTTGGGTTTGCTCTCTTCCTCCAGTTGTATCTTGTGCTCACAAATTCCGGCGGGAGTCCCTCGGATATCTACTATAGTCGAACCAATGACCTGTTTGTGCTCCCTCAAGGTCTCTAATAAGTGTTCAACCTTCACATCATTCAATAAATAAGAAACAATTACGGGTAATGTTTCATTAGGGCCAAGAAATTTATACCTTAAGTGCGGCGGAAGTGGTTTGAGCTCAAGTTGTGGAGCCTCGACAATTGAAGGCTTAGCAGGAGGAGTGACTCTATTCTCTAAGTCAAGATAAAGCTTCTTTGGTGCATAAGTATAGGACCCAAGCCCTTCCAACGCATTCACTGATTTCACGTATCCTTTCATGTCCTCACCATCAAAATTCACCAAAATAGCCGCCAATGCCTCACCAAGGAATTCCTCTTCCATCTTCACCTCGACGGCATCCTCTACCACATCAACAACATCAATGACTGAGATACTCTCGTATGCATGTAGTAATTTCATACCCTTACTTGCTTGAAAGGTAACTTCTTCATCATTAATCCGAAACTTAATCTCATTTCGTTCCGAGTCCATGAGTACTCTCCTAGTATCAAGGAATGGTCTCCTAAAGATGATAGGGATCTCTTTATCAACAACACAATCGAGAATAACAAAGTCGGCGGGGAGGAGAAACTTCCCCACTTTCACAAGCACATCATCAACTATTCCCACCGGTCACTTTATTGAACGGTCGACCATTTGCAACCTTATACTTGTAGGCCCAGGCATTCTCAATTGTCACGACCCAAAATCCAACTAGTCGTGATGGCACCTAACCCAACCCACTAGGTAAGCCAACTTGCAATTATCCAATTCCAATAATAATTATTAAAGCAATTTAAGTGAATAAAGATCTTAATCTTATACATCTCCCAAGAACTGGTAGTACAAATCATAAGCTTCTAAGAATAGAGTAAACAAAGCGGAAATGAAATAAATACATAGTCTGTTTGAATAATTCATAAATAGAGCTTTTATAAATCTAAGGCTACCCTGAACAAGATGTAGCTACAATAGGAACACAGGTACATCTTCAAGTCCCGCAACCATCGAGCACAGCAACAACAATAGCCAATATCTGCACGCAATGTGCAGAAGTGTAGTATCAGTACAACCGACCCCATGTACTGAGTAAGTAACAAACCTAGCCTTAGGTTGAAAGTAGTGACGAGCTTCTACCAAGGTCGGGTCCAAAACCACTAGTACACAATAGTCCATAACAACATAAAGCAAATAATACCAGAAGCAACTCAGAGATAAAATGCTCAGCCAAATCATGATTTCAAAAATAATAGTTCTTCCTTTCAAGTACATCAGTGAAAAACCCAAATCGTTCTCCGAAATTTCCAAAAATATGAATAAGTTTGAAAGCAATAATTTTCCCAAAATCCTTTCAATAATAAATAAAATATCTCATTTTCTTTCCCAGATAACCAGTGTAAAACAAATGCATCACTATGCCCATCTATCAGCATGTGTGAGATATCATAAATAATGTGATACCATACAGTATAAGGAAAACATATCTCTATGCATATATGTCATGTGTGCATGTTAATGCAGTATATCTCAGAGGTTGTACTCATGTACTCACACTCTCAAAGTTCTCAATCTCACTGTTTTGCATTCTCTCTCATTGTGCTCAGCACACTCAATCACTCAGCGCTATACAATACCTGCTGCGACGTGCAGCCCGATCCCTGTTTATAGTCGACCGCGCTCGCTGGGGGTGTACAGACTCATGAGGGGCTCCTACAGCCCAAGCGCTATAAGCACGGATAACTCACGTGCCATAATATAAGTATCTGGATCCGCACGGCCAACTCACGTGATGCACGGCCAACTCACGTGCAATAATAATATAAGGATCCGCACGGCCAACTCACGTGCTGCACGGCCAACTCGCGTGCAATATAATATAAGGATCCGCACGGCCAACTCACGTGCTGCACGACCAACTCACGTGCAATAATAATATAATGATCCGCACGGCCAACTCACGTGCTGCACGACCAACTCACGTGCAATAATAATATAATGATCCGCACGGCCAACTCACGTGCTGCACGACCAACTCACGTGCAATAATAATATAATGATCCGCACGGCCAACTCACGTGCTGCACGACCAACTCACGTGCAATAATAATATAATGATCCGCACGGCCAACTCACGTGCTGCACGACCAACTCACGTGCAATAATAATATAATGATCCGCACGGCCAACTCACGTGCTGCAAGGCTAACTCACGTGCAATAATAAGCCAATAAGGCCTGTTGCAGGCGGGTAGCCCCGATCCATATAATAATAATAATATATATAAAGCCAATATGGCCTGCTACGGCGTGCCGCCCGATCCCAAAAATATCCTCACAATTAGTCCTTCGGCCTCCCTCAGTCATCAATCTCTCCAATCTCTCTCTCATGGGCTCGCAATGTCATGAGAATAGCCCAAAATAATGATATGTTGTATCAATAAATAATAACAGAGACTGAGATATGATATGTAATGACATCAATATGACTGAGTATAATTTTCAATTTAAAACAAATAATTCACAGCTTTGACCTCTATGGGTCCCAATAATACTGACACATAGCCTCAACATGATTTTTAATATGCTTTGCAGTTCAATTTCTTTAACATATTGAACTGCATGGAAAATGGCAAGATTATTTAACTACAAAATTCCACAGAAATAATTATGTCATAATTTCTATAGTGCACGCCCACACGCCCGTCACCTAGCATGTGCGTCACCTCCCAACAATTCACATAATACATATATTCAGGGTTCATACCCTCATCTCCAAGATTAGAAGAGTTACTTACCTCAAACAAGCCAAATCCAATGTTGAGCAAGCTAAGCAATGCTCCAGAAATTCCATTTTGCGCGTATAACTTCCAAACGGCTCGAATCTAGTCACAATTAATTTGTTTCAGCTCACAAAAATTATAGGAATTAATTCCATATCAAAATACTAATATTTTTCAAAAATCCGAAATTACGCCCCAAATATCACCCGTGGGGCCCACGTCTCATAATCCGATAAAACTCACAAAATCCGAACCCCCATTCAACCACTAGTCCAACCATACCAAAATTACTCAAATCCGACCACAACTCGGCCTTCAAATCCTCAATTAAAGTCTATGAATTTTTCTACTATTTTCAACCCAAAACACTAATTTGTTGATAAAAACAATAATAGTTTCGTGTAATTTAACCAAAACTGAGTTAGAATCACTTACCCCAATCCATATGGTAAAAATCGCCTAAAATATCGTTTCAATCCGAGATCCATAGCTCCAAATGTGTTAAAATGGTCGAAACCTCAAAATATATCTTCTGTCCAGGAATTTACTCTTCGCGATCGCGAAGCACAAAACTTTTCAGCCCAAAATTTGCCTTTCGCGATCGCGAAGAACAAATTCCCAGCACTTTCAGACAACCTCTAGTATAATGGCCATAACTGTTTGTACAAAACTCCAAATTGAAAATGGTTTAACTTTGTGAAAACTAGACACCAAGGGCTATAATTTTTATTTGTTTCTTATCTCCCAGTTCCTTATAGATTTCTAGATATAATCTTCCAAAGTCAGCCCTGTGCAACGGAGATTTCCAAACTCTTCCCGGATAGCCTATAGTGTATCTACCATATATCTTTGTATACAACACCAAACGACAAATGGTGTACATTTCTGAAAACTAGACATCAAGGGCTACAACTTTCATTTTTAGATCATCTCCAAATTCCTTATAGATTGCGAGATATAAGCTTCCAAAGTCGGGTTAGTGCAACAGATATCTTGTTCTACGCGATCGCGATGCACAAGGTTCCAAACTGTTGTTTTCTCTTCGCGAACGCGATCAAATGTTCGCGATCGCGATGCACACCTCTGTATGCAAAAACCATCAAGTAAAAATGGCCTAGAAATGGTCTGAAACCACCCCGAAACTCACCCGAGCCCCTCGGGACCTCAACCAAATATACCAACAAGTCCCTAAACATCATACAAACTTAGTCGAAGCCTCGAATCACATCAAACAATGCTAAAACTATGAATCGCACCTCAATTCAAGCCTAATGAACTTTGAAGTTTTAAATTCTATATCTTGTGCCGAAATACATCAAATCAGTCCGGAATGACTTCAAATTTTGTACACAAGTCATAAATAACATAACGAAGCTATTCCAATTTTCAGAATCGAATTCCGACCTCGATAGCAAAAATTCAGCCCCCCGGTCAAACTTCCCAAAAATTCAACTTTCGGCATTTCAAGCCTAATTCCACTACGGACCTCCAAAAATATTTCCGAACACGCTCCTAAGTCCAAAATCACCATACGGAGCTATTGGAATTATCAAAATTCGAATCCGAGGTCGTTTACACATAAGTTCACATCCGGTCACTATTTTAACTTAAACTTTAAATCTTGGAACTAAGTATTCCAATTCATTTCAAAACCTCACCGGACCCGAATCAATTACCCCGGCAATTCACACAACAACTGTAAAGTACAATTTGAGCAGTAAATGGGGAAACAAGGTTGTAATACTCAAAACAACCGGTCGGGTCGTTACACCAATCCCTCTTGCTTGTAGATAGCTAGGGGAATTAAGTTGATGCTAGCCCCATTATCCCAAAGGGCTAGTGCAAAGTCACACAATCCAATAGTGCATGGAATGGTGAAAGCTCCCGGGTCCTCTTTCGTTTGGACGACGGTTGTTGCAATGATGGAACTAACTCGGTGAGTGACATTCACTACTTCATTCTTGGTGGTTTTCTTTTTAGTTATCAAGTCCTTCAATTACTTTGCAAAACCCAGCATCTCTTGAAATGCTTCCATAAATGGAATGTGCACCGATAATTGCTTTAGGATGTCATAGAACTTCTCGAGTTTGCTATCATCAACCCTTCTAGCTAGTCTTTGAGGGAAAAGAGGGGGAGGTCTAGGAATTGGTGCTAGAGGTTTTGGTGCCTCTATTACCTTTTCCTTAACCTCTTCATGGTTCACTCCTTGAGCTTTCACCTTATTTGGGAGTCTTTTAACTTCAACAACATTTGGCACCTCAACTTGTGCCTCGACTTCTTGTTTAGAATCTTCCACTTAGACCACTTGTTCATTCTCTCCTTGAAGTAGTTTCCCACTTCAAGTTGTAATGGTCATACAATGAGAGGTTGGGCCACTCCCACTACCTTTTGGGTTTGCAATTGTATCACTTGGGAGCGTGCCTTTTTTCTTCGGATTTTGTTCTCTTGAGAAATCCCTCATTTGCATCTACAACTTTTGAATAGATGCGGTGTGAGAATTGATAGTAGGCTATATTCATGCAATTTAGACACTACTTACACTCTAATTTAGCCGTACTTTATTGATATTTGAATGCTAAAAGATAACAAAATGCGCTAATTAAGAATTTGATGCTTTGCAGGAACTACTCCGATCTATGAGGGAGCTTACGAGTGTTTTGGAGTCAACATGAAATGTGAAAGGGCAATCGAAGGTTAGCCCGGTCAAAAAGGAGCGAGAAAAGCAAGCAAAACGATCCCTCCAGGTGCGCGGCCGCGGAGTGGGCCGCGAACTTGTCCGCGAACTCAAGGCAGTGAGGCAGTCCAAATCCGCGACCGGATCCGCAGTCGAATCCGCGGCCGCGGACGGGAGGACGAATGCCAAACACGCAGGGTTAATTATGTAATTTCCTAGGCAACTAACCTAAACGTATATGAAACCTAAACTAGCCCAGAAGTGGGAGAGGGCTGTTATTTAGAAGATTTTAGAGGCAAGAACGAGGGGGAGAAGATGGATAAATTCCTAAGAGTTTTGATCTTCTTCTTGATACTTCTATTTGTTGATTATGAATTATTTTAGTGATTTGTTTTCCATTAGCATGAGTAGCTAAATCTGTTATCTAGGGTTGATGGAACCAATTGTTGGATGAAGTCTTGACTCTATTTTGTTATAATTGAGTCGTGTTTGTTCTATGATTGTTCAATTACGTATTGTGTTGTACTTAATTGAAAGGGACCTCGATTAATCGTGTCTATTCACCTTGTGTTGCTTGAGAAAGAACACTTGGTTAGATTGTTGTTGAACAATACCACTTTGGGGGAAGTTAAGAGATTAATTACTTGAATTTAAAAGTGGGGTTAGAAATAACGAAGCTTTGGTGGGATGATTCTGAGTTGCATAAATTGTTAACTAGAGTAGTTCGAGAGAATGCTTCTAATACATTATCATAATTGATCGAAAGGTAATTACGGTTGCCCGGAACTCATGATCCTCATAGAGTATTACTGTGAGATTATAGCTAAAGAGTTGAGAATTAATCCGGCAATTGGGGAAATCAATAGTCCTAGATCCTTTTACCCTTGAATTCAATTTTAGTCTTGATTATTGCTAATTTTATTGTCATTTTTCATTGGCTAAATAAATTCCACTGATTATTCATAAAACTATTGCATTTAGAAGTTGTCTGAGCTTATCATTAGCATTATTTAAGGTTGTAGTAAATAGGTTAGTTCCCTGTGGGATTCGACTTCGGACTTGAACTGGGTTATATTTGCAGCGACCGCTTAGTCCTTCTTACAAGGCATAGTTGGGCATGATCAAATTTTGGTGCCGTTGCTGGGGAACTAACGGTGTTATTTATTACAACTTAGAAGAATTGCTAGGATTCTTAGTTTGGATCAATTTCTTACGGTGTTTAAATTTTTTTGTTTTAGAAATTCCCACGTTTGAATTCTCCGGTGACTCAGGTGTATGCCTAGAAGCTCTTCGAGGGCTGGTGAACTTTTTGAAGGACATTGAGACCCCGAGAAAGAATTCGGGGCATTTATTCTAGCCAACAAGAAGAACAAACAGTTACAACAAAAAAAAAACACTCGAAATTGAAATGGACAATGTGGACGATGTCAACGAAAACAATCAGAATAATCGGGTTGACCCAAACAATGGAGTGGTGGCACCTCTTGTGCTAGAAGCTGCTCTATATGATTGGGCACAACCAACTGCTGATAACTTAGCCACCGCCATTGCTGTACCTCATATACAAGCGGAGACATTCCAGATCACCAATAACATGCTGCATCTATTGCAAAATAAGGGACTATTCTCCGGGTCATACATTGAAGACCCACAACAATATCTGAAGAACTTCCTATCAATATGTGTGACCCAAAGACAGCCGAATGTGACTCCTGAAGCCATCAAGTTATTACTGTTTCCATTCTCTATGACTGGAGAGGCTCAAACTTGGCTGAATTCACTCCTAATAAACTCCATCTCCACTTGAGAAGAATTAGTCAAATAGTTCTTAAACAAGTTTTACGCTCCCAACAAGACTGCAAGGCAGATTGATGAGATATTGCAGTTCAGGCAAAAACCAACTAAGTCCTTGCAAGAAACCTGGGAGAGATTCAAGGGTATGCTAGTGAAGTGTCCAACCATGGCATTCTAGGTGAGATGGTGGGACAAAGATTCTACATGGGTTTAGCAGATAGTTTGAAGGCTAATGTAGACGCTTCAGCTGGGGGTGCATTTTTGAGAAAGACATTCACAGAGTGCAAGATTCTTCTTGACAAGATGGCTCAAAATTCAGGCTGGATGGCTAGAGGTACGACACTTACACCAATAGTGCATTCTGTTTCTCTTGACCCAAACAATTCCCATGCAGAGGACATAGCCACTCTCATCACTCAGATGAGCATACTGACAAAGAAAATTGATGATATGGGTACAAAGAAAGTGCACATTGTTGATACAACGAATGGAGGATTGTGCACTCCTTGCATAAACCAGTCATATGTGTGCTCGTGGAGTGGAGAGAATGACAATTAGGGCTTCAGAGAAGGCATGAATTATGTCAATAATTTTGGAGGTCAAAGACAAGGTGGTCAACAATGGGGACCAGCACCAAACTAGCAGTACAGACCCAACCTGCCACAACACAACCCTAATTCTGGAGGCGCACGACCACAAGGTCAAGTTGTGCCTTATCAAAGATAGCAGGGCTATAATCAGCAGCACCAGCAACAGTTGGCCTACCAACCACCTCATCAACAACATGACAACAATATGGTAGAAGTCAGGGATATGCTGCAACAACTCATTGGAACAAATGGTAATATGCAAAAAAAGTTAGCAGCACATGATTTAGCAATCAAAGGCATTGAAACTCAACTAGGACAACTGTCTATGATCTTGAACAATCGCCCGCAAGGAACATTGCCTGCAGATACAAATATTAACCCAATAGAACAGAACCCAAATCAGCTAATGGCAGTGAGTCTCAAGAATGGAAGAGATTTAGACAGAGAGCATGAAGTTGCTCAATTTAGGAGAGAGACTACACCAACTACTCCAGTTACATTAGAGGTAGATGAGTCAGCAGAGCTCACCGAGGTTATAATTGAACAAGCATAGGTTGACAAGGGTAAGGAGAAGGACGGTGAACAAGTCTCAGAACAGGTGGAACCTCTTGTGCCAGAAGCTTCCAACAAAGAAAAGACATCAAGTAATGGACAAAGATTGATTCCTGCACCATTCCCTCAGAGATTGGGAAAAAAAAGAAGAAAGATGATCAATACAGGAAATTCATGGAAATGCTTCGACAGATTCAATTGATTATTCCACTGATGGATGCTTTGAGGGAAATGCCAAGGTATGCAAAAATGTTGAAGGACCTGATGTCGCAGAAATTTGACTTCTAGGACCTGTCCACTGTAACTCTGACACAGACCTACAGCGCGGTAGTGACAAGACCTATGGCCCAAAAGGTGTCTGATCCAGGTAGCTTCACTATCCCATGCACTATTGAGAGTTATATTGTTGCTAAAGCATTGTGTGACTTGGGAGCCAGCATAAACTTGATGCCTTTGGCAATCTATACGAAACTGGGCATTGGCAGAGCTAGACCGACCTCAATATTGCTGCAACTGGCCGATTGCACAGTCAAAAGACCGACATGAATTCTTGATGATGTGCTTGTGAAAGTGGGGAAATTTGTATTTCCTGCAGACTTTGTTCTTCTTGATTGTCAGGTGGATGAAGAGATACCCATCATTTTGGGAAGGCCATTCTTAGCCACTGGGAGAGCATTAATTGATTGTGAGACTGGAGAGTTGAAAATGATGTTGAACAATGAAGAAATAATATTTAACATTCAACAATCCATAAGGAGACCTAGTGAATTTGCAAACTGCTCACTAGTGGAGGCCGTAGATGTGATACTGCAAGAAGAGGATGAGACCCTTAATGTCAAGGATCCACTAGAAGCCTACTTGATGAATTTGGAAGAGATGGACGGTGAAAGGTTGGCAGAGTGGGTCATGGCTATCGAAGGTCAAGGATTCTGGAAAAGGGAACCTCAGTTCGAGCCTCTACGCTTAGAAGAGAGAGAAACACCACCTGCAAAACCATCAATAGAGGAGCCACCACAGCTGGACATGAAACCGTTTCCAGCCCACCCTAGGTACGCTTTCTTGGGGCCTAATTCTACTTTGCCTGTTATTATATCATCTGGTTTGCTAGCTGTGCAGGTAGAGCAACTATTGAAGGTATTGCAAGAATGTAAGACTGCCATTGGTTGGACCATGGCAGACATAAAGGGTATCATCCCAGACTTTTGCATGCACAAGATTCTTCTAGAAGAGGGGCACAAACCTTCCAGGGAACATCAACGACGTCTGAACCCAAATATGAAGGAAGTAGTAAAGAAGGAAGTGATCAAGTGGTTGGATGCGGGTATCATCTTCCCCATCTCTGACAGCCACTGGGTCAGTCCTGTCCAATGTGTGCCGAAAAAGGGAGGAATGATGGTCGTACAAAATGAGAATAACGAGTTGATCTCGACTCGTACAGTCACGGGGTGGCGGATTTGCATGGACTATCGGAAACTGAACATAGCCACTCGAAAGGACCATTTCCCATTGCCTTTCATTGACCAAATGTTGGACAGGTTAGCTGGGCGGTCCCACTGCTATTTCTTGGATGGATATTCGGGGTATAACCAGATCTCAATAGCCTCGAAAGATAGAGAGAAAACATCCTTCACTTGTCCGTATGGCATCTTTGCCTTTCGGAGAATGCCCTTTGGACTTTGCAATGCACCGGCTACATTCCAGCGGTGCATGTTAGCCATTTTCACCGACATGGTAGAGGATATTATGGAGGTGTTTATGGATGATTTCTCCGTGGTGGGGGATTCATTCGAAGATTGT